>PVIY010014796.1:0-55561 GCA_004026745.1 Myrmecophaga tridactyla
AAAAGAAAAATGACCCAACTATATGTTTTTGTCCACAAATACAAGAAATCCACTTTAAATATAAATACTCTTGATTCTAATTAAAAGCAGTGAGTTCTCTGCTTGATGTACGCAAATGACCAATTCCTGAGACATCAGACTCTTAAAGAGAGAAAAAGTTTATAGCTAAATGTGAAGCAGAAGATAAGATGGTGTACTGGACTAAAAATCTATCTCCCTGAACTATAGTAACTGATAGTTTTATGGTACAAAAAGGTGGGCAGGTTTTAGGATAATAACTACAATGGCTCAAAATGACAAAATTAAAGAAGATCTAATTATTGAGCATGGGCATATTGATTACATGCTTAACTACAGAAAATGTGTGAGAAAATGGTGGCCTTAATATGATGATGGGTATGCTTTTTAGTATTATGACGAGATACAGGTCATTTATGGGTTAAAGTTTAAGTTACTGCATCTAATTTTGGTTAGATGCAGTTCTGTCTAGCAAGATTGTTTTGGCATTGGGTGCATTAGTTCTGGGTTGTCTCAAGGCCCTTCATTAGTAAACATCAGGGGTTGTCTTCTGTGACCATAAGATTTTAAAGTTGAAAAATAGGATAAATAGTCACAAGGTTTTCACAATCACAAGATACAAGCTGTATAGTTATACAATCATTATTGAAGATCGAGGCAACTGGATAACAGTTCAGCAATTTCAGGACTTCCGTCTGGATATTCTAATATACTAGGAAGCAAAAAAGAAATATCTATATAATGGTTCAGTAATCATAATCATTTGTTAAATCCTAACTTCTTGGTTATGCTGTGATCAGTTTAAAGTAAAGGAGGGGGGAAAAATATGCCGTCCTAGCATTAAATTAGCTGAATTAAAACAAATTCAACTGTTCCAGCTACATTAAAAGAGAGATGGAGTAGCTTTATTAATTTCAGACAATGAAGATTTCATAACAAAGAAAATTATAACAGATAAACAGAATGATACAAGTATAGAATGATAAAGTAGTCATTTCTCTAAGAAGACATAAAAATTATTAACATCTATGCACCTAACAATAGAGCATCAAAATGTGTGAGGCAAATAAACTCACAGAAATGCAAGAAAAAATAGACAAATCCATAATTATTGTTGGAGGCTTCGGTACCCCTCTTGCAGTTAGTGATAAATTGAGCAAGCAGAGAATCAGTAAGGATATAGCTGATATGAATAACACTATTAACCAACTTGTATCAATTGATATTTATAGGATATTCCATCAAACAACATTAGAATACACATTCTTCTCAACCTCACATGGAATGTTCACCAATAAAGACCATATTTTCGACCATAAAACACACCATCACAAATTTAAAAGAATAAAATCATGCAGAGTATTGTCTGAGATAGCAATGGAATTAAGCTAGAAATCAGTAAAGCAAAAAGGGAGCTGGAAAATTCCAAATACTGTTCTAAATAAAACATTGTTCAAAGAAGAAGTATCAAGAGAAATTTTTAAATATTTTCAACTAAATGAAAATGAAAATACAACCTATCAAAATGTATAGGTGCAGCAAAAGCAAAGGAATGCTCAGAGAGAAATGTATAGCACTAAATGCACATATAAAAGAGAAACAAGATCCAAAATCCATAATCCAAGCTCTACCTTAATATCTAAGAGAAATTAGAGCAATTATAGTCAAAAGCAAGCAAGAAAAAAATAATGAAAATAAAATTAGAGCAGAAATCAATGGATTTGGAAACAGGAAATCAATGGAGAATATTAATAAAACCAAAAGCTGGTTTATTGAAAAGATCAAATTAAATTGACAAAACTATAGCCAATCAGACCAAAATAAAAGAAAAAGACAAAAAATAATAATGTCAGAAAACTAAAGGAGGCTATCGCTATGGACCCCCGTGGACATTAAAGGGATAATAAAGTAATGTCATGAGCAACTCCACGCCCATAGATTTTATAATTTAGAATGATTCAATCCCTTTGAAAGACACAATCTAGCAAAACTTATACTAGAAGAAATAGATAATCAGAATAGGCCTAAATCTATTAAAGAAATTGAACCAACAATTAATAACCTTCCCAACCAGAAAGCTTCAGGCCCAAATGTTTTCACTAGTGAATTCTATCAAATATTGGATTGTACCATAGTAAGGGGAAATATTAACAATAGGGGGGCTGTGTGGGTGGTACATGGGAACTCTCTGTACTATATTTTTTTACTGTAAATCTAAAATTGTTCTAATAAATAAGGTCTTTTATATATCCAAATGCATGCATACATACATATTTACATATATATGTAAAAATGGAAGTTAATTAACAATTTCAAAGGCATTGATAAACAATTTTGAGTATCAAATTCATGTTTTGAAGATTGTTTCAAAATATTTAAAGTTCATATTAATTGGCAGATCTCCCACTATACTACAATATTGTTTAGATATAGATACATTTCAAAGTGGTTTATGAATGAACAACACAGAGTATTTTAATATGAAATGATTCCTCTGGGTATTGAAGGGTTTAACTAGGATCTTGATTTTATTTGAAGACAAATGATAAGGGTGTTTTTCTAAATGATGTTAGAATGTAGAGAACCAATATCAGAAAATACTGAGTCATCAATTCAGTATAATGTTACTCAGAATTGGTATTTGAAAAACCAAACATTTTATAAACTAAAGGTATTCTTTACTTTCCCCCATGTTCTTTATATTGTCTGGTTCTGGCTTGAAGTGTGTCTCTGCAGAGACATTAGGGCAGTCCATGCTATGGAATTGTACATAATAATTCTTTATATTTATTTTATATTTTTGTGCTGAAATATACAACATAATTTGTAATCTCAAATTCTGAGCTCTTGGAGCCAAAAACATATATCAAATCAGTCCAAATACAGTCTGCTACATAAAAGCAGACATGAGAAAACTGCTAAGGAAGTAGGGTGGGGAGATGGCTTATGTCGATTGTTCATTAGGCCAGCCTTTCCTCTAACAGGCATCAGAATCATATTTTACTATAGTAAGCCATTATATGATATTTTAATCAAGATTTTCATTTTCTGACTCTTTCTGGATGATAGATTTTATCTTCTAGTTGAGGTAGTTAACTTTTATGTGTCTATATGCTTCTCATCTACATCCATAAATCTAAAATGGATTCCAAGACCTTAATCACATTTCCAAGATCCAGCATCTGGGATGGAGATCCTGCCTTTTCCTAGCCAAAAAAAAAAAGGGGGGGAGTGGGGTGGGGTAGAGGAATGTAAGGAGCAAAAGGAATAGAAGAGTGTGTGGAAATTGCTGAAGTTCTGTCCCAGGTTCTGGGGTAAAAGAGAAAGGAAGGGCTATCGAGTCATGACGTGGGACCACCTTAAGTGGGTCCTTCACTTAAGTTTCTGTTTGCAAAAGACATACTATAGAGGACATATGAAGGCAGTTGATTAGTTTTTAAGAATATAATGATATAGAGCCCCTCTTTCCAACTGAGAGTCGTCAACTAATCTCTGACCACACTCATATCATTATTCCTTGGTCCCCTTTCCTAATGAACAACCTAAGTGCATGTAGCATATATGAGCTACAAAATGCGCGAAGATAGAGACAATCTTACTCTCAGACTGATCCTCCTGTTTGCATTGAATTACATTTTCTATTTTGCTCAGGACATTTCTACAGAGGTCTTGACATTTAACAAATATTTGTATAGTGAATGAATGCATCAAGATTCTTCTATTAAACGTGTCTCTCATGGTGAATGAATTTCTTGACAGCATGGACCAAATCATGTGTATCCTTTCACCCACTGAGCCTCCCACTTTGTTGAAAATACGATGTGAAAAATGAGTACAAAATTGGGCCAATGTAATCAGTTAATTTGTACTCATTGCGTAAATGTCAAAAAAAAATGTCAAGAAACCCTTTACAGCAATATATTTTTTACCATTTGTATTTAAAAAAGGAATGTCTTGTTTTATAATGGTATGTGTGGTAAGCATGTGTAACAATTTTATTAAATAAGCTGCACCCTTTGAAATTGTGAATAGAAAATAACCTTACTGTTTCCCGGCACATCATATTAAAATCGTTTTGTCTCTCTCTTCCATATGTTGGACAAAATCTCCAGACAGGTCGCATCACTTTTCAAGGTACTGAAACATGATCAAAGTCAGACAGACTCTTCCAATCACCGTAACATACTGCTTTCTATGGGCCTAACTTCTTTTAGGTATCTTCTCAAATACCCACTTTCTTGTTCAGAGAGCAGTCTGAGTAAAGTGGCAGCCTCACCCCATCTTTATTCCCTTGCTCTGACTCATATTTCATCACAGTTTATTGTCTTTCTTATTGTACAAGAATAAAAACTTTGGGAAAACAGGGATCATGGCTTTTTCTTCACTTCTGAATCCCAAACACTCTAGAACAGTGCATATTACATAGCAGGCACTTCATGAATATTTGTTGAATGAATAGAAATATTAGAGATGTTAGTAATTTAAAAATTATGTTCAGTGCAATGGCCAAAATTTGGCAAAACTTCTGAGTCCTTCCCTACTACCTTCATCCCATCTCCAAAGACAACCCTGGGGTATCTTTTAGGCTTAGTTAAGAACATGGAGACAGGGTAGAAGAAGGCTGGTTTCTTCTTCTTTTGTATCTCCACCTCCTCACCTACTTGTCAGACCTTGGTTTGATGGGAGTCCAGGACAGAACCTCCATCACCAGGTTCTGACTCTGCCAGAATCAGGCTCCAGGGGCCAGGGTTAGGGCACAAGGAGGAGTCTGACAAAACAAGCAGAGTCATAATTTAGTGTTGATTCCCTGGGAGAAGGGGCTGGCACGACCGATGCATCTTTTTGTCCCAGGTCCTTTCAGAGAGAGCTCTAGAGCTCTACCCTCTGTGATTTCTGACATGAGAGCTCTTGAGGTTGGCTACAGGTGGTCTTCCCCATGCAGACTCCCTGTCCATCACCCCTTCTTTAAACCAGTGGTTCTCATATTTTCACATGCATCATAATCACCTAGAGACCCATTAATCACAAATGTCTGAACCACATTCCCAAAGGTTCTGATTCAATAAATCTTGGATAGGGCCTGAGTCTTTGCACTTTTAACATGTTCCCGGGGGCCGCTCTGCTGCCAATCTGGTGGTCACACTGTGAGAACTGCTGCTCTAAGTAATCTTATGGTTAAGATTCAGGATGAACTTAATTCTGCTTCATCCCCTATGTGCATTTTGCCAAAAAACTCACAGATCTTGTACTATATCTAGCTCACAATGCAGTCATGTTCCTCTTTCCTTTGTCCCTTCAGTCCAAAATCCCTGGAAATACAAGTCAGACCCTCGAAGTGTCTCCCATGAAGATTCATCCACTCAGCCTGAGCTAAGGGGAAGGTGCCGCCTTTCCTAGCCCCTGGCAGTAAGGATAGGGGGTGGGGTGCATAGGACACATGGAAAACCCTTTTCAAAGAAATGCCCATCTCAAGAATTACTCATTTCACCTGTATTCACTAACAGGATGAAACCTATTTCGAATCTTTAGCTCCTAATTTATTAGGGTTAGTCGGGCTTTGGCACCAGGTGCACTGTTTCAACTGCAGGGATCCCAGCAAAAACTGAGCGTCTCTAATAACGTTTTTTTCCTTCTTTTATTGCATGGGCAGGCACCAGGAATCGAACCCAGGTCTCTGGCATGGTAGGTGAGAAGTCTGCCTGCTGAGCCACCATAACCTGCCCTCTAATAACATTTTAACATTAATTAATCTTAATAGTATTGATATTGTTAATAATATCAGTATTATTTATTATTCATAAATAATAATATTCAATATTATTGATTATATGGATTAATTTAAATTAATGTTAGTATACCATAGAAATATTAATCATAACTTTGAAAATACATATAGGGTAAATAAATTTGGGCTTTTTTAAATGTGTGGATTGACTACAGATAAGAACACTGAAAAAATATCTCCTACAGAGTGGTGTGCAAATTTTCCTTTTTGAATTTTCATATCTCGTATTATTATAACAAATTAAAACCAAGGGTATATAATATTTTGGTATTTGATAGTATAACATCATCTATTAGTATTTATAGGTGAAAAACAATGTAAGAATAAGGGAGTCTGCTTATTTTAGATGTTCTCCAGTATGTGGAAATTCGTCACCAAATTTCCAAGATTTCAATAGACCCTAAGATGGCTCATTCCCTTTCTGGGTCTCTAGTTTGGGTATTTGGAATGTGATGCAAAAGCTGTAGCTGGTCCAGAAATATGCAATTATGGGCTTTGACTATGAAAGATCATAGTGTCCAGACTCACACAAACAGCTGCAGAAGATTTCAAATTTCTGTTTCTTTTTTAGGTGTGGGAAATTATATGGAATTTCTTCCTGTTCAGCTTTCCCTTCCTTTTTATATATATTTTTTCCATAACTCAAAAATGAGATTGGAGGCAGGCGATGGTGGCACAGTGGCAGAGTTCTTGCCGGAGACCTGGGTTCGATTCCCGGTGCCTGCCCATGCAAAAAAAAATGAGATTGCTGTTTTCCCTTCTTAGCTCTTTTTCTTGTACTTTCTCAAAATTTAAAATTTCTCATATCAATAGGTTGCAAAATTGCATCTGCTTTGTCAGACATATAGGATTAGAGCTTTTTAAACAAGAGCACACTTGCATGTTCAAGTATGTTATTTTTAATTTTTCCATATTATGAAATATTATATTGTGTTAAAGATACAAAGTTGAAAACTGGCATGGAACTTTTAGTCTAGGTGGGGAGAAAGATAAGAAATACATTGTTTGGCTTATCACAAAGAAGAGCACAAATTACCCTGTAGCAATGAAGAATGAGCAACAGACCCAACTTGGGCAACAGGATAAGCATTTTAAAGGAATTTACCCTGAACCAAATTTTTGGAGATATATAGGAATTTGTCAGCTGAAGAAGATAGGAGACGTGTTCCAAGCATGTGAAGACATTAGAAGGTACAAACAAACATGAATTCTCTTATTTATTAGCTTTGGTTATAATGAATATATTTCTCTTTCTATACATGTTGTGATAATCAGGAGTCTTTAATAGCTAATCACTTGTTTGGAAATAAATGAAAGCAGGGATTTAATATGTCTATTTTGCCACTGTTACCCCCAAATCTGATAAAGAACCTGGGACAAAAATGAAAACATACAATATGACCTATTTATTGTCTGGCTTCTTTCATTTGACATAATGATTTTGAGATCCATCCATTTTTCATTTGCCAAGTGGTTTTCTATTGTATGAATATTCCACACTTTTCTTATTCATTTCTTGCTAAAGGATATTTGTATTGTTTCCACATTGGGGCTGTTATGAATAATGTTTCTATGAACCTTCTTGCATAAAAGTTTTGTGAGTATATGTTTTCTTTTCTGTTGGATATAAACCTAGGAGTAGCATTCATGGATGACAGGGTACAGATATGGTTATTGTTTAAATATTGGTCACAGCCCTATCAAAATTGGTTGTACAATTTTACATTCTCACAAGCATGTATAAGACCTCCAGTTCCACATCTTCACCAATATTTAGCCTTGTCAAGATTTCAGTTTTAGCTATCCTAGTGGATCTGCCTTGCTGCATTATTGTGATATTAAATTGCATTTCCCTGATGACCATTCATTTTGAGCAGCTCACTGGCTATTCATAGGTTTTCTTGTGTGAAGTGTCTGTAAAGATATTTTATTGGTGTGCTGGGGTTTGCTTTCTGTTGATTTTTAGGAGTTCTCTATGTATTCTAGATACGAGTTCTTTGTCGAATATATGCATTGGAAATATTTTTATTTCAGTCTACAGCTATATTTACTGTGTCTTTTGTTGATAAGAAAGTTTTAATTATGTTCAACTCCAATTTATTAATATTTTTCTATTATATTTAATGTTATTGTTTGCACAATAAAAAATTTTTGCCTACCCTAAATCACACACACACACACACACACACATGCACACACAAATCTATGTTTTCATCTAGGTGCTTTAGAGTTTGAACTTTTTTGTTGAGGTTTATAATCCATCATGAATTAATTTTTGAGTGTGGTGTGATTTAGGGGTCAAACTTCAGTTCCTTCCATTGTTTATCCAAGTGTTGCAGCCCTATTTTTTCCAAGGATGTTATTTTCACTATAACAACCATATATATATGGTCTACTTCTAGACTCTCTCTCAACTTTCTTCTGTTCCATGGATTTATTTGTCCATGCTTCAATATATGTCACACTTTCTCAATTACTGTAGTTTTGTAATAATCTTGAAATAAGGTAGTAAAAGTCTTCTGCCTTTTACTTCTTCTTCTTCATTGTTATGTTGAGTTTTCTAAATTATTTGCTTTTCCATAAACACTTTTTAAATTAACATGCCATTTTGGTTCTGAGGCTAGCAGAAGTCCAAAATTGACGGGTCAGCAAGATGATACTTTCTCCTCAAAATTTGTAATACACTGAGGCTGGCTACTGGTGATCCTTGAGGTTCTTTAACTTTCATCTCTTCCTTGTGTCACATGGCAATGTTAGATTGTTTTTAGCAAATAAAACTATTCATCTTTCTGTGATCATTTTTATACTTATCCTAAAATGCAGAAGTTGACATTAGGAATTACAAATTTAAATTATATTTTTCTTTATTCATTGCTTCTGTTATTTCATGACTCTGTGATAAAAATAACAGTAAAACAGGCAGAACCAACCATAGAAGAAGCTCATATTCATGAAGAGATACTGCCTATTCATAGCATTAAATTACTAAGATGTTAAAAATTAAATAGTTCTCTGAGAAAAATTAAAGTCTGATGCATTAAATGAGGAAAGTAGTTGCTTCTTGAGAAAGAACAGATTGAATAGGAAGGAGAATGAGGAAATTTCTGAGGATGTGAAATTTCTTTCTATGTTGGTAGAGGTGGGGTTACATGGGCACATGATTTGAAAAGAGTCATTGAACTGCATAACTTCTGTGCATTTCACTGTATGGTAATTATATATAATGTATAATTATGCTTTAATGGTCATTTGATCTGTTTTCTCCAATTTTGGCTGTTAAAAATACAGCTATTTTGTATGTGTCTTTGTATGGACATATATTTTTATTTTTTCTTATGTAAATTCTTACTAATAGAATACTGTATCATATGCCAGGTGTGTGTTTAACTACTGAAAATATCAAAATACTGCTTTCCAAAGTTTTGTATCATTTTACATTCTGAACTTCAGTGTATGAGGTGTTTGGTTTTTTTCAAATTCTCACCAGCACTTGGTATGGTCAGTCTGTTATTAATTTAAGCCATTGTAAGTGGCGTGAGTGTCTATCTCATTGTGATTTTATCTATGTATATATACACATAAATAAGAAAATATCTCCCCTTTATTCTTAAATTCTACACAACTGAATAAATGTGAATTCATACCAGAAAGGCAAAAATTCACTCTCTGATTTCTTAAAAATTTATATCACTTAATATTTAGAAAAGTAACATTCACTGTAAAGCAAAGTGGGCCCAAAGTCAAAAGACTGAAATTGAATTCATCCTGCCTTGTCTAAAGATATCACATTGAGAAAGTCAACATCCTTGAGGTTCAATTTTTCACCTGTGAAAATTGGATGAAATAACCTCCTCACTAAGATTCACAAGTTGTCATGAAGACAGATAAACTAAGCAAACAAATTGCTCACTGAACTCTACAGATGGTACATTTTATTTCTTTTTATTAATTATGAATTACATTATTACATATTACTTATGAAGAAAATATTTTAGGATAGAAACCAAGCAGTGCCATCTAATATCAATGCAATATAATATCAATCAGCAGCATTTATTTAGTTACACAGGCTGTTTTCATTTGTAAAAGCTGCTGGAATGCAATATACCAGAAACGGAGCAGTTTTTAAAAAGAGCAATTCATTAAGTTGCAAGTTTATAGTTCTAAGGCTGTGAAAGTGTCCAAATTAAGGCATGAAGGGAACAATACCTTGGTCCAAGGAGGCCAATGATGTTTGGGGTTACTCTCTCAGCTGGGAATGTACTTGGTGACATCTATTAGCTTTCTCTCCAGGTTTCTGTAATGGTTTCCCTGGAGGCATTTCTATTTCTATCATCTGCAACAGTCTCTGGCTGTATGAGCTCTCTCTTTTGGTGGCTCTGTTGGTTCTAAAGCTTTTTCCAAAATGGTTTCCTCTTAAAGAGCTGCAATAAGTAACCCCACCTTGAATGGGTAAAGACACATCTCCATGGAAACCATCTAATCAAAAGTTACCACCCAATCTCTATGGAAACAATAAAAAAGATACCACCCAGCAATACCGAATGAGGATTAAAGGACATGGCTTTTCTGGGGTACACTACAACTTTGAATCAGCACACAGGCTATGGTAGAATTTATGATTGTAAAATTATAAATATTTAGAACCAATGATTAATAAATAGAAGCAAGACATGAAGCTCAAATTTATCTTTTGGTTTCAGTTTAGTTGAAATTATATTTTTAAATTTTTTCCAGTGCCAAAATTTTACTCTATTAACTAAAACTTCCAATATTTTAAAATTTTATTCTTAAAAGTCTTTTAATAAAAAGTATTCATTTTAAAATTAAATTGCCTCAACCTACTTTAGGTGTAGTTATTGTAGGATTAGCTTATTAAAACATCAGAAGGGCTTAATATCTTAACAGAAATTAGTTTACCAGATAGTAATGCAAGAATTGTGAAAGTCTTGAAAGAGTTTGTCATGAACATAAAGAGGACATGTAGAGTGCAAAGAAAAGTCCCCTAATACCATGCTTGCACTAACTGGAACACCTAGAAACCATCATATACAGATCAAATTATCCATCCATGAGAGAAGATAAAAGAAGAATCTCTGATTGAAATACAATTGAAAAGAAATGAAGCAATACATATTATGGTTTTCTCTATATTTTCCGTGAATGCTATAACCTTTTCTAAAATATACTACATTGTATTTCCAAATGAAAATTTTAGTATATGTGTGTATGTAGAAATGTTTGATCAAAGATAACAATCACTCAGTTAATATCCTAATGCAAGGGAGATAAATAACAGTATTTAAAAACCCACACATGCAGGAAACATAGAAAGGATTACAGAATGGGTATAGGTTTATTGATAGGATTAAAACTGCAAGAGCTTTTTGACTGTGCTGATAACACACTGCTGTCACCCATCAGTACACACAAATTGTTTCCAATGTCAAGAAGTCATTTGCCAATGCTGAGCATTTCTTTTCTTGGTTAATCTTCAACAAATGCTGTATGTCAGTCATAACACTCCTTAAAGTTATGTCATAAGCTCAGACTAGAGTGGCCATGAGATTTGCAAAAGTCACAGTAATGGCAACTGTCAGTTGAAGAAAGGATGAGGAGCAAAATGTGACAAGAGAATTGAAAACTTTATATATCACTAAAGAGAGTTAATTTAGTAGCTGTGACCATTGTAGGCAGCTGAATTTAGCTTATATTACATAGGTCGAAAAAGTTACATTAACAAGCTTAGAGTCAGCATGGGAGAAAACTCCCAAAGGAAGTGGGGGGTGGCCTGAGTGATTGGGGCTATTAATTCGATCAATCAACCATAGATATAAAGCACATATACACTGATATGTTGAGAAGGGGATAGAGTGCAGAGAACATAGACTAAATGTAAATTGATTCAGGAATATTCAGCATGACAGGGTACAAGAAGTAGGAACGATCAAGGGGAAGAAACAACATACCTAATGAATCTAAACACATTCTCATCAACTTTCCTAAATTCCCACACAACTTCTTACACATCACTCTCCAGAAACGTGTCTTGTGGCCACCCATAGTGCAAAGAATGTGGTCAATTTTTAGAGTCGTCATTATTACCAACATAATGGGTGTTTCATCATTAAGTGAGAACAGGAGCGTGGCTATTCTGATGAGTAGCCTTTCACACAAAACATGTTAATTCAGATGGCCAAATTTGATCATGTTATACCACTTCTATGAAAATACTATCTGAGAAAAAAGAAAGTTTTTTTGTCAGAATAGGAGACTTTTTAGAGTAAATATTGAAGTAGAGTTGAAAACTGAGATTCCATTAAATTACAAAATCATTAACTCAAATATAATGTTAGCTTTTAATACAGCAGGGTCTTAATATAATTGGAAATCACGGAGGTATGTGAAATTCAGAATAAAAAAAAAAGAGTTTTAGTTTTGCTTAGTTACCCACAGTAGAAGTTGGGAAATAGGAAGATATGGTGCAATAAATTGGGAAATAACTAGAAGAAAACAATGCTAAACTGATCTAAGGGAACTGAAAATTTTATTTTCAGTTTATTCCCCATGAATACCTAAAGTTCATTTTTCATAGCAGTTTCCTAGGAAAATTATTAAGAGATCAGTGCGGTTCAGAAATAAGATACAGTACATAGCAGGAGACAGAAATAATTAAAATAACTGGATCTAAAGTTCAGGAAAAAGTATAGAAATAAAATACATTCAGCACTAGTTTTAAGTGCAGTGATTACATTAATTGGTTTGTATGAAAATAATTTGCAAAATGTATATGATATTTATATAATAAACATGAAAAATAAATTTTGATATTTTCAGTTTGGTTAGCTTTTAGCCAAAAATATACCTTAATATTTTCTTTAACATTTATACTAATAACAATTAATTTTTAAGATATTTTTATATTAACCTTCATAGGGAACTTAAACAAAGAGGTTTAATATTGCTATGCTATGTCTAAAATAACTGTTTGAACAATGAGAACTCCTGAGTAGGAAGAATTATCATGGATTAAAATGGTTACGGAAAGCTCATGGGAAATGTGGAATTTGACCTGTATTTCAAATCAAGGGCAAGATTCTGTGGTGTTCAATTAGAAAATAAAAAGATAAGAAGGAAAAGGGTAAAGTGTATGTAGAATCTGTTAGTAGACTAAGAAGTGGAAGACAGTATGTAGAATTCAAATTATTATAGATCAGCTGACAGTTCTGGTACAATAACATTTAGGTTAATAAGTATTTAATAAAGAACAATATGTAGCTTATCTCAGGATGAAAAGTGTTCAGGACGGCTATAACTCTGAACAGTCATGAAAGTAAGGCTTTTAGGAATGCAAATCTTCTCATGACTATGTAATCTGAATGACTCCTGATGGATCATGAGGACTGAGATAAGAGCAGAAAATGCATGTTTTCTTTTTACTGATCTCCCTAAGTATAAGGTCAAATTTGACGAAATATGTTTAATGACTTTCTTATTCCTTATCATTTCATTGATGCTTGACCTATTATTTACATGGGTCCAATTCAAGGTATTGATTAATGCATTAAGATGTCCTTGAATGGCATCTTAAAACTAAAGCCATGCCACTACTACGTTAGAAAGTTTATTTCTATCTGGAGGTTTCTTAAAGCCTCTAGAATTGTAATTTTTTTCATTTGAGAAATTATGGGTTTACAAAACAATCATGCATAAAATACAAGATTTCCATATACCACATCTCCCCCAATACCTTACATTTGTTTGGAACATCTGTTACAATTGATGATAGCATTTTTTAAATAACTGCACTGTTTTTTTAACAGTAGCTTCCTTTGTTGCAATGGATGAAGAATTATTAAAATTGTACTATTATTATAAATCATAATTCATATATGGTGTATCTTTCCCAAACATTACCATATATTTAACACCTTGTATTAGTATCCTACATTTGTTAAAATTTATGAAAGAACATTCTTGTACTTGTACGGTTAACTATAGTCCATCATCTATAATGGAGTTCATTATGTTTTACAATCCTATGTTTTATCTTTTAATTTTTACTCTAGTTATATATATATATCTTCAAGTTTCCCCTATTAACCACATTCACCTATATAGTTTAGGGCTGTTGATTACTCTCACAGTAATGTGCCACTATCACCACCATCCATTTCCACACCTTTACCATCAATGTGAAAAAAAATCCTGTACAACTTTAGCACAAACTCTCTATTCTGTAACCCTACTCTATCTCCTGGTAACCTATGTTCTAGATTCTACCTCTTTGAATTTGCTTATTATAATTAGTCCATAGCAGAGAGATCATATAATATTTGTCCTTTTATGTCTGACTTATTTCATTCAACATCGTAAATCCAGTTCTCACAACACCACTTGTAGAAGAGAATCTTCTTACCAGGTTGAGTGGGTCTGTCAGCTTTGTCAAAAATTAATTGGCCATAGACATAAAGGTCTATTCTGAACTCTCAATTCAATTCCATTTGTCAATATATCTCTCCCTATGCAGGTGCCATACTGTTTTGAGCATTGTAGCTTTGTAATATGCTTCGAAGTCAGGAAGTATGGGTCCTCCAACATGATCTTTGTTTTCCAAGATGTCTTTGCTATTTGGGGTCCCTTATACTTCCAAATAAATTAGATAATTGGCTTTCTATTTCAGCAAAGGAGGCTATTGAAATTTTGATTGGTATTGCATTGAATCTTAAATCATTTTGAGTAGAATTGATATCTTAGTGATATTTAGTCACACAACCCATGAACATAGCATGCCTTTCCATTTGTATAGGTCTTCTTTGATTTCCTTTAGCAATATTTTGTAGTTTTCTGTGTGCAAGTCCTTTACATCCTTGAATAAATTTATTCCTAGATAAATTTTTTTGTTGTTGCTACTGTAAGTGGAATTTTTCTCTTAATATCTTCCTCGGATTGCTCACTAATAGTGTATAGAAACACTACTGATTTTTGCATGTTTATCTTATATCCCATCACTTGAGCTGAATGCATTTATCAGCTTTAATATCTTTGTTTTAGATTTTTTCAGGACATTCTATAAGTAGGATCATGTCATCTGTAAATAATGAAAATATTACTTCTTCTTTTCCAATTTGGATGCCTTTTTTTTTCCTTTTTTACCTGCTCTGGCCAGAATTTCCAGCACAAAATTGAAAAACAGAGGTGACAGTGGAATTCTTGTCTTCTTCCAGGTATTAGAAGGAAAGCTTTAAGTCTTTCATCACTGAATATGATGTTAACTGTGGATTTTTCACAAATGACCTTTATCATGTTGAAGGAGTTTCCTTCTATTCCTAATTTTTCTTGAAGTGTTTTTATCATGAAAGGGTGCTGAATTTTGTCAAATGCATTCTTTGCATCAATTGAAATGATCATGTGGTTTTTCCCCTTCGGTTTTGTTAATGTTGAATATTACATCCATTGATTTTCTTATGTTGAACCTTGCATACCTGGGATAAAACTCACTTTGATCAAGGTGTATGTTGTTTTAATGTACTATTGGATGTGATATGCAAGGATTTGGTTGAGAATTTTTGCATCCATGTTCATAAGACAAATTGGTCTGCAATTCTTTTTAATTGTAATATCTTTATTTGGGTTTGGTATTAGGGTGATGTTGATCTCGTAGGATGAGTTAAGTAGTGTTCACTTCTCTTCACTTTTTTGGAAGAGTTTCAGCAGGAATGACATTTGTTCTTCTTGGAATGATTGATAGAAATTATGTGCGAAGCTATGTGGTCATGGGCTTTTCTTTTTGGGAGGTTTTTGATGACTGATTCAGTCCCTTTACTTGTAACTAGTCCGTTGAGATCTTCAATTTCTTCTTGAGTCAGATAAGGCTGTTCATATGTTTCTAGGAATTCGTTCATTTCATCTAGGTTGTCTAATTTTTTGGTATAGAGTTGTTTTTAGTATACTATTATGATCCTTTTTTATTTGTGTGGGGTCATCAAACTCCTTATTTATTTAAGCCTCCTTATTTATGATTTTTCATCTTCTCTCTTTTTATCTTTGTCAGTCTAGCTAAGGGTTAGTTTAGATCAATTTTATTGATCTACTCAAAGAATAAACTTTTGGTTTTGTTTATTTTGTCTTTTGTGTTTTTATACTTAATTTCATTTATTCCTGCTCAGATATTTCTTATTTCTTTCCTTCTGCTTGCTTTGAGATTAATTTGCTGTTCTTTTCCTAGTTCCTCGAGTTGTGCAGTTAGGTCTTAATTTTAGCTTTCATCTTTTCTTAATGTAAACATTTAGGGTATAAATTTCCTTCTCATCGCTGACTTCACCTCAATCCCAAAACTTTTATTGTGTTGTGTTCGCATTTTAATTCAAAATAATTATTACTGACTTTTCTTGCAACTCTTTGACTCACTGTTTAAGAGTGTGTGTGTTTAACTTCCATTTATCTGTGAATTTTCCAATTCTCCACCTGTTATTGATTTCCAGCTTAATTCCTTTACGGTCAGGCAAAGTGCTTTGCATGGTTTCAATCTTTTAAAATGTATTGAGACTTGTTTTATGACACAACATGCAGTCTATCCTTGGGAATGATCCACGTGCACTTAAGAATCCTACTATTTTGTGAGGCAATTGTCTATATATGTTTAAGTCTAGTTCATGTATCATATTATTCAGTATCTCTGTTTCCTTATTGATCCTCTGTCTAAATGTTATACTGGTATATATATATATTAATAGAGAGTGGTGTATTGAAGTCTCCAACTATTGTTGAAGATGTCTATTTCTTCCTAGAGTTTTGCCAGTGCTTGCCTCATGTATTTTGGTTCACCATGATTAGATGTACAAGTATTTACAATTCTTATTTCTTCTTGGTGGATTGCCCCTTTTTCTTAATATATAGTGTCTTTCTTTGTCTCTTATAATGGTTTTGCATTTAAAGTCTGCTTTGTCTGATATTAGTATAGGTACTCCAGCTCATTTTAGTTACTATTTTCATAGAACATCTTTTTCCAACCTTTTATTTTTGACCTATTTGTGTTTGAGGGTCAAAGGGAGTCTTGTAAACAGTAAATAGTTTGGATCATGCTTTTTAATCTATTTTCCAATCTATCTTTTGATTAGGGCATTTAATTCATTAACATTCAATGTTATTACTGTAAAGGCAAAAACTTACTTTAGCCATTGGTTCTTATATGCCATATTTTGATCTCTCTTTTTATCCTTACTCATAATCTTCATTTCTTCACATTGCTCCAAGCCACTCTCTCCTATCTTTTTATTTCAGCTCCTGTAGGAATCTCAACAGAATACTTGTAGGGCAGGCCTATTTTTGATGAATTCTCTCAATTTGTGTATCTGTGAATCGCTCACTTTTGGAAGACAGTTTTTCCAGATAACAATTTTTTGACTAGGAGTTTTTCTCTTTTTGCTGCTTTAAATGTATCATACTACTGTCTTCTTGCCTCCATGGTTTCTGGAGAGAAATTGGTACTTCATCTTATTGCACATCCCTTGTATGTGATGAACCACTTCTTTCTTGCTGCTTTCAGAATTCACGCTCTGTCTTCAGCATGTAACATTCTGATTGGTGTGTGTCTCAGAGTAGATCTACTGGTATTCATTCTGTTTGGAGTACATTTTTGCACCTTCTGAACATGTATAATTATGCCTTTCATAAGATTTGGGAAATTTTCAGCCACTATTTCCTCACATATTCTTTCTTCTCTTTCCTCTTTTCTCCTGCTTCTGGTAGGAAACAGACTTAGTCAAAGCACTTTGTATAATACTTTGAACATTGTTCTAAGAAATGCAAGTGACAACAAACAACATGTTTTATATACTCTACCAAATGGCAACTTATGTTTATCTAATGACTAATTTGTTTAATGTAAACATTATATCTCATAGTAGGTTTCCGGATTTTGAGGCATCAATTAGAATTAGATAATATTAAAAATTGTTTTATTTAAATTTACACAAGTATAAATTAAGGCCCAGATATAAATCAGGAAGAAACAGAGTTTCATGTGTTAAGAAGAAGAACAGAAAATTAAAAATAATATCAATAGTCCTGTGTAGACTAGAATACAATGTTCATGCCAATTTAATTAGTTAAATTAAATCTAGAAATCACCCATATGAGGGCATCACAGATCTGGTAAGATGATAAGAATGGGAAGAACTAAGATTTTTGGTAGAAGAGAATTTCAGAGAGATGAGCAGATATTTGCAAGCACTTTTACCTCAGGGAGGCATTTGCTAATTCTAAATTTGTGCAGGATACTAAAAATCCGGACTTGCCCCATGTAGTCCACTGCTGGGTTACAGAGAAAACCAAATTGGTGAAAACCTCAAGCATATGCCAGTTTTACCACCAAAGTATTTCCCCAAGTCTGGGGCTCCATGGCAAATGGGCTAAATTAAGTGGAAAGTCTTCATCTATCTCAGCCATTTTCAGCATTCTTAAAAGATTAAAAGTAGAGATTAGGATTTACCAGTGCGTAGGGCCAACAAGCCATCTTTTGAAAACCCAGTAGAAGCAAACCAGGAATAGACTGTTCATTACCAGGCTGCATCCCTGCTGTGTTTTAATACTGTATCTGAGTGGGTTCAGCTGCTCAGCCACCAGTCTGAAAGAATACACCTGGCATGTATTCATTGTCTGCAGTCAATCAAAAATTGTTAGGCAGACCAAAACATAGTATAGCATGACCTGTAATGAAGAGATTAAACAATAGAAACTAATAACTTATCTAGTGACGATCCAGTTACTAAAGTTTGCCATCAAGTCTTTAAAATTGCTATAGTTAATATGTTCAAGACAATAGGAACAGCGTGAGAAAAGAGATGAAAAATGGAGACTGTCCCTATAGAATTAGAAACTATGAACAGATTCAAATTGAAACTCTATAACTGAAAAGTACAGTAACTGAATTTTTTTAAATCAATAATATTTTAAAACAAATAACCACAATTCAGAAAGAACTGTGAGAACTACGGTGAAAGAAATACAGTTTCTTTCAGTCCTATAGGAACAATTCTTATTCTATTGTATTTGGTTAGCAGAAGCTTTCACAAAGTTGTAAGCTCTTGGAACAGATGAGTCATGGATATATTGACTCAGTCCTCAAGTTAAATAATATGTGTCTACTTATGGTGAAAATGTCTGCTTATGGTGGTATCCTGCACTAACTAGTTTATTCCTTAAAGAACCAATGCTCAAGCATATAGAGGCTCAGTCATTTATAACAACCTGCTGAGCCTGTGCTTTGCTGTTTCTTTAACAAATTCAGTTGCTTTCTGTATTTTTCTCTATAGGAGAGTCCTTAAACAACAAATCAAATAAACAAACAGAAAATACAAGCATGAGGGAAAATACATAAGGACCATTGATTATGAGACTGCCTGGCTATACTATGTGGTCACTCTCATAGTTTTTATTTTTTATGGGCATTTGGGACTCTCAGCATCTATGTGGCCAATGTTCCTGTTTTGCTAGAATTTTCACCTTCATCCCACATCTTGAGTAAGATATTTCTATGTATTTCTATTGGACTCTCCCATTTCATTCAAGCATAAAGAGAAGGAAGCACCACCCTTAGAACACTTGAGAGTACTGTGTAGTAAATAAGATAGAAGCATGCTCATTTATTAACACACACACATTCACACATTCAGATTTATTCACAAAAATGTTATGTAAGAATCTCAAACCCATTTAAACTTTAGAGATCACTGGCCACCAATAAATGCAAAATCAATCTTAGATAATTTTAAAGCTCATTTATAATAGATGCATTTGTTTGAATTAGATATTGCTGAAGCACCCACATATGGGATCGTCCTTTAGTGGAATAAATCTCAAAGTGAATCCCCCACAACTGGCATGGACACAAAGGTTTATAGTTGAAAATAGACAATGTAATAGTCTAATTACCCCTTTACTGGAGAAGGATGGAAAGGATTTATCACAGACACACAGAAACACAAAGTGTTAGAGCAGCAGATCAGCAAAGTCAGGCTTGGGGCAAAGGCAAATACGGAAACAGAGATAGATGTGAACAACCATACATGGAAAAACAAAACAAAACAGAAGCACAAAATAATTCTTTGCAAAAAACTGACACAGACAAGATAATTTGATGTCTTCATCTATGGCTTAATGAAAATAATAGTGGTTATACACTTTTAGACAACAGTAGTAATTCAACTTCGCATTAAGAATGGACTGCATTTTCAGTAAACTCTAGCATCTGGTCCAATTCTAAAGAGAAATGTATAGCAGTCACATAATAATAATATCAGTTACTCAATCATTTTAGAAGGCAAATTTGCATGATCTAATTGAGAAGAGATTTATAAGATTTATACCATAAGTGATAAAAGATGGATACTAAATACATAGAATCATCTAAAGAAAGTGAGTTCAGTTATGCTGATATTAAAATAATTTAAAGTTTAAATTCTTCATCAATCTGACATTATAAAACTGCTTTGAGATAGCATGAAAAAGAATTGTTCAGCTACAATTCAATGAGAATATTTACATGATAATGAATCTATTGAAATTTGAGAGGACTGCATCTTTAATGAGGAGTTTTATCACCATTAATATGGAATAATAAATGGTCAGAAGGTTCATAAGTGAGGTCAAAGAGATCAAGTTTGATGTCTAATAGTCAATAATACAAATATTTCTGTGGTCTCTCAAATATTTAGCAAGAACCTATACAAACTTTTGAAATGAGTTTAGTTCAAGTAAGTATGAATCATGACATTAAGTACTGGAAAAATGAAAGAAAATATTATCATATGACAACTGCTATATAATTTCACAAAGAACAGAATTAAAAAAAAATATGTTCAAGTCTCAATTCTAAAAATTGTTTGTGTGTTAATAATGGAAAAACCCTGGATATATTACTACAGTTCTTTCATGGGCAAAACAAATGAGGTGGTCTGACAAAATACTTCTCATGTGAAATGATAGCTATTAAATACCAGTCTATTTGCTATTCAGTAGTGAATAGTTCATTTAACTTAGCACAATTATTATTTTAACTTATTACATCAATGAAGATGATGCAATTGAAACTTTGAGTTTTATTTCAAAGCTATACATCAACTTAATTTGGAAAAATTTACCGGATATTTGAGTTTATGCCATGTGACAGAGACAGAAATTCACTGTCAACCAACTGATCTTACTTAATAAGAGTAAGAATTCATAAAATATTATTTATTATGTAAACTACTATGGAAAAATCTCTCCATCTCTCTTTTGCATTGTCAGTTATCAAAATAAATACACTTGTAATCATTTCTAGTAAATACTCTATCAACAGAATTTATTGTTAAAGAAAGTATTTTGCTCATCAAGTCAATTTATAAATATGTATTCAAAACATTTAAACTCTTTAGTCTGTGTTTGAATAGTAAAAGAAGTAGTTTCCTCAAATCTGTAAATCTGTATAAAGACATTGAGAACAGGCTTCCAGGTTAATATTCTCCCTGATCTTTTGATTCATTTATCCAAATTTTTTCAAATATTCTTTCCAGTGATAATAATTTTTGGAATTTTAGAGAATTTTCTTTGGTGGGTGTTTAGAAAACTTACAGATAACTAAAAACATATAACCTTGACAATTTTAAAATTGTGATAGGTTATTCTAAAGTATAATGGACTCAGTATTAATTCTTATTTAGGCAAAATCGTTATTATTGGTGTTTTGCATTTGGGAATGCTTATTTTTCATGTACAAAATCTTCTTTGGGCCACATTGCAATATTCATATTTTCTACTTCATTTTGAAAACTTAACAGTGTTTCCTGATTTATTTCTTGACTGGAGATTTTAGATTTTTGGCCTATACCTGAATCCATAGTCTTATTAATTTATTTCTATTTTTCTAAACAGCTTCTGAAATATGATGGAGTATAAACAAGGAAAATTATATAAACAAATTGTCATTTGTAGCAATGTTCAGAATATTTAAAAGGTGCACATTGTATAGCAGACATGTAATATCATATTTAACATTAGACATAATTTATTTAATAATCTTAGAAATAAATCTATATATTGATAAAACTAAATCTTTCTTTGTTAATTTAAATCCTAGCTTGCTCTTCATTATCAAACTAACTAAAATGCACATTTCTGCACTATTTTTATCAACCTGAAAAATGTAAAAAGGGAGTTACAACTACTTGGGGAAAAGAAATAGTATTAGGTGGTTAGTTTCATTATCAATTATTGATAAGTTCAATTTGTTGGACAAAGTTAACTATTAAGCAAAATGTTTACAAAACATTTACATATTTAAAATTATTAAATGGTTTAAAACACTAAGCCATGAGACATGTCATCACCTAATCCAGTTTAACAACCACTCTAGATTAAAACGCATCCCCAGGGAGATGATCTGATTACAGTTTCAAACATACAGTATTGAATAGGGATTATTCTGCCTTTATGAAATGGGATTTAGATTAAAGCATGGCTTTTCTAGGGGACATACATCTTTTCAAACCAGCACACCTGGTACCAACTCCAGCTCTTAATTGGCAAAACCAGGGAGGTGGGGACATGCTCTGAAAAGGATATGTTAAAACTTTTTTAGCAGCCCATTAAAGAAAGCCTCAGGCATTTTCGATTGTCAGCACTGCCCAAGGCAAGGGACTAGTTAAGGTTTGTCTGAGAGACAAAGTAACTCGACAGGTAAAGGAGGTAATTCCCTAAAGGGCATATCTTCCTACAAGAAGGGGGGGGGGGGCAGGGTTAACACAAGTGGCTTCCATTCGGTGAATACAGACCCCAGGAGCTGAACTCAGCCACTGTCTCAACCACTATCCTGGCAAGGACAGGGTCTGCTGAGAATTAAAGGCACCATACCGCTTTACTACAGTGGCGAGCAGTGGATTGACAAGTGCCACCTGTTGGGAAGGATAGGTAAAACACAGAGTCTAGAGGCTTCACAGCAAAGACTGGCAATAAACTGGGGCTCATGTTCAGAGAAGCTTAACATCGATTACATGCTCTTCTTGAGACCTGGGCCTGTCTTGTCAGGGAAACTCTGATTGGGGTTGATCATATCTGGGTGGATCCTTCTCACAAAAATAGGTTCCATATAGACAGGGCAAGAACCAGGAAAACAAGAGCTGATATATTTTGATCAGTTAAACAGAAGCTACACTAGACATCTAGAATGAGTTGAACTGAATGTCAAGGAACAGATAGAGAACAAAGCCAATCAAGAAGAAAACCCTAGGTAAAAGAGTGATGATAACCTCAAGAATAAACCAATCAAGGAAATCAGATGCTTCTACTAGCAAAAAAATATGAGTCATACTGGGAAGCCCAAAGATATGGCCCAGTCAAAGGAAAAAACTAACATTTCAAATCTGATACAGGAGTTGAACTAATTAAATATGCTCTACATCAAATCAATGATTTGAAGGAAGATGTGGCAAAAGAGATGAAGGACATAAAGAAGATATTGGGTGGCCATAAAGAAAAACTCAAAAGCTTGAAAAGACAAGTGGCAGAAATTATGAGAAGGAAAAGCACAACAGAAGATATGAAAAGCACAATGGAGACATACAACATCAGATTTGAAGAGGCAGAAGAAAGGATTAGTGAACTACAGGACAAAACATATGAAATCGTACATAAGAAAGAATAGATAGAGAAAAGAATGGGAAAATATGAGCAGGGTCTCAGGGAAATGAATGACAACATGAAACACAGATATACATGTTTTGGGTGTACCAGAAAGAGAAGAGTAAGGAAAAGGTGCAGAAAGAATAATGGAAGAAATAACCATTGACCATTTCCCAACTCTTATGAAAGGCATAAAACTACATGTCCAAGAAGCACAGCATACCCCAAACAGAATCGATCTGAATAGACATATTTCAAGACACTTACTCATCAGGTTGTCAAATATCAAAGAAAAAGAGAATTCTGAAAGCAGAAAGAAAAAGTGACCTATACATACAAGGGAAGCTTGATAAGACTATGTGTGGATTTTCAGCAGAAAGCATAGAGGTGAGAAGGTAGTTGTATGATATATTTAACAAAATGAAAAAGAATAACTGCCAACCAAGAATTCTATATCTGGCAAAACTGTCTTTCAAAAATGAAGGAGTGTTTAAAATACTTTCAGAAAAACAGACACTGAAAGAGTTTGTGAACAAGAGACCTGCTCTTTCTTGCTCTACAAGAAATAGGTAAGGGAACACTACAGTCAGATAAGAAAAGACAGAGAGAGAGAGGTTTGGAGAAAAGTGTAAAAATGAAGATGGCCAGCAATGAAAAAAATGTATGAACCAGAAGGAAAGATAGAGGATAAAAACTGGGACTGCATAACTTAGCAAAACCTAGTGAACAATGATGGTGATTAAATATATAAATATAAGAAAGTTTTTACATGAGGGAGAACAAATAAATATCAATATTGCAAGGTGTTGAAAATAGGATGGTATATGGAAAAAATACAATCAATGCAAACTAGGTTCTAAAATTATCAGTAATGTTTCATTATGTTTCCATTAATAGTAACAAAGGCAATATACCAAAGCTAAATGTCAATAAAAGGGAGATATAAAGGAGAAATTTGATATTCTTGTTGTTGCTTTTACTTTTTTATTGTTTTCTTCTTTTTTTCCCCTCTTTTTCTTTCTTTAGGAAGAAATGGAAATGTTCTCATACAGATGGTAGTAATGAATGCATAACTGTGTGATTATACTGGGAGCCACTGATTGTTTACTTAGGATGGACTGTATGGTGTGTGAATAAAACTGTTTAAAAAACAAACAGAAAGATACAAGTTATGGAGAAAGTGTGGAGAGAGATGTACCTATTCACCATTGGTGGGGAAGTAGAATGGTGTAGCACCTGTGGAAGGCAGTGCGGTGGTTCCACAGGAGGCTAAGTATAGGGTTGCCATATGATTCTGCAACCCCAGCTTAGAGTTATCCATTAGAGAATGGAAAGTATGGACACAAATTGACATTTGCACACTGTTGTTTATGGCAGCAGTATTCATGATTTTCAAAGGATGTAGGTGGCCTAAGGGTACATCGACTGATGAATGGAAGGGTGAACTGTGGTGTATACATACAATGGAAGATTGAGTAGCTGCAAGAAGGTAGGAAGCTGTGAGGCATGCAACAAGGTGAATGAAACTTTAGGGCATTATGTTGAGTGAAGTAGGAGCGAAATGAAAATACAAATATTGTAAGGCCTCAGTAATATGGACCAACTATATTGCACAAACTCTGAGAATCAAATTTGAGAGCATAGGTTATCATGGGTTAGAACATAGGCAGACACTGGGCAATCAATGAGAAGGAGTACAGAATGTTCAATGAGGCTTATTGCAAAGTTCCTAGATTGTAAACTCTTACAGAAGTCACATTTATTCCTGAATTTTAATTGTTATTTCTTAATTCTGAGGTGCTGAGCTCTTTGTGTATACCCTGGCTGTGCCCAGGAACTTTGAGTATCTATGTAACCTGAAACTCAGAGTTTAGAGTTCTGCAGCTCTGAAAGTCAGCATTACCCCACATAGCAACCATTAAAAACACTGAAAAAGAGATCAGACTTCAATTAGAGATATGAATGAAGTTAATCTGGTTAGGACTAAGGTAAATCAAAATACAGGGTATAGGATAATATTGACTGTATTTTAAAACTTCAGCTTCTGTGTGAGACCAAAGGAAGAGTGTTTATTTGATCCAAAATTCAAATTTTCTGAAGCACACTATCTAATTTAACCTGTGATCAGTTTATTCAAACAACATTATTACATGGAACTTCAATAGGTAATGAGAACTTGTTATCCTGTACAGGGTAATGTAATAACCTGAAACATCCCAGAATAATTTGGGCAAACAGTAAAACGGTATTTGTAAAGTCCCATTGAGGGACTGGGGAAAAATGCAGAAATATTAAACTACCCCTCTTGAGGAATTCCTGATATTCTTATGAGCATTGGGGACTCTCAGTTTGATAGGCCAAGCCCTTGATCTTGGGGCTTGCCCTTATCAAACTTGTTCCTGTAAAGGAGAAGCTAAGCCTACTTAAAACTATGCCAGTGAGTCAACCCCAGAGAACCTATTTTGTTGCTCAGATGTGGCCTTTCTCTTTAAGTAAAACTCTGCAAATAAGCTTACCCTCTGCCCCTTTACATGGGACATGACTTCCAGGGCTGAAAATCTCTGTGCCAATGTGGGACAAGACTCCCAGGGATGAGGCTGTTCCTGGCATTGAGAAAGCCTTCTTGACCAAAATAAATGAAAGAAAATAATATGTCAGTGGCTAAGAGATTTCAAATAGAGTTCAGAGGTCATTCTGGAGGTTATTCTTATGCATTACATAAATATTCCTTTTTAATTTTTAGTGTATTCGGATACCTAGATAGAAATACCTAAAACTGTTGAACAGTAATCCAGTAGTCTTGGTTCTTAATGATGATTGTATAACTATATAGCTTTTACAATGTGACTATGTGACTGTGAAAATCTTGTGACTGACACTCCCTTTATCCAGTGTATTGGCAGATGAGTAAGAAAATAAAGACAAAAAAATAAGCAAATAATAGGGGGGATAAGGGGTATGGAATGGTTTGGGTGTTCTATTTTATTTTTTAGTTTTTTGAGGGTATTGAAAATGTTTTAAAATTGATTGTGGTGATGAATACACAACTGTATGATGATACTGTGAGCCATTGATTGTTTCCTTTGGATGATTACATAGTATTTGAATATATCTCAATTAAATTGCACTAAAAAGACAATTCAACATAAAACAGGTTAAAGGGCAAGAGCCCAACAGTGCAGACTCAATTTTTTGCTTGCTTATTTCAAAACAAATAAGAAAATGTGTATTTCACTTTGCAATGTTGGGGGTGCTGACCAATTTTGATAATGACTAGGCAGATATAAATCTTCTATCCTATTATTGTACAAGTACAATAAATGCCTTGTACTAGTCCAGGTGATTTTCTTTCTCAGTTTTGTTTTATTTAATGACTGTGAATCCATTTAGGATGCTCTACTTGGCATAGCCCTGTATTCAAGTTGCCCTGTATGCCTGAAATAATATATTAATTGTAACTGCTAAATAATTGTTATTTTTTATTTCATTGATAAAGCTATCAACTAGATCAACTATAGGATATCAGTATTATTATACTCAGCTATTGTATGGTGAACAATACACATATATTTTATGGCCTCATGGAACTTTCAGTGCACTGTGGGAGAGACAGATATTATACAAGTAAAACAAAAATAGATAACCAATTCTATGCAATCAATTCTATGGAAGACAATAGAAATGTTCTGAGAGAATATAACATGGACAAATATTGAGTTCAGAGAGTTTTAAAAACTCTCTGAGAAATCAGTACATTACTTGAAATATGAATAATCGTTAAGCTTACATAGGCCAATGATGATTACAGGAGCCTTCAGGAAAAGGAAAAGGTATCTGTTTCTGATATGGAAAAAGCATGATCTATTGGAAGAATTGGAAGTAGGTTCACTAATCTAGAATTTCAGTAATTTCTATAGAGAAGATTGAATAGTAGGTAACATTCCTACTTGGGGGAGCTTGCAAACTAATCAAGGGTATCTATTTTAGTTTTCTGGCTGGTAAAACAAATACCACACAGTGGGTTGGCTTAAACAATGGGAATATATTGGTTTACAGTTTTGAGACTAAGAGAAATCACAGTTCAAGGTAGTCAGAAGGGGATGCTGTCTCCCCAAAGACTGTGGCCTTCTGGAGCTGGCAGATTGAGATGCTTTGCTTTTCTGTCACATGGCAATGCGGTGTTTTTCTTGGTGCTGTTGACTTCCAACTTCTGGCTGCTTCCCATGGCTTCTCTTTCTTTAAATATGAATTTCATTCTGTTTATAAAGGATTCCAATAATTCAGCTTAAAGCCCAACCTGGTTCAATTACGCCACACTTAATTGAAGTGAGATTTTCAGGAGGTCCTATTGGCAAAGGGCTACACATGCAGGATGAGGGGTTGAGATCTGAACATGCCTTTTGTGGGGGACATGATTCAATCCTCAACATTGTCTTAGTTTATTCTTAGTGAAATGGGAAGCCTTTTTAATGTCTTAAGAAAGGTATTGTCATGATTATTTTTATTTCTATAATGATCATTTGAATTGATAGATAGAAAATGTATGAGAGGCAGGCAAAAGGAGAATTGGGATTCTGGTTGGAAATCCATTATAATAATTCAAGAAAGTGATGGCGTTACTTTCTTTGACTGAGGGGCAGCAGGTGAAGAGTAGAACACATAGATCTGAGATGTAGTTTTTTTTTGTTTTGTTTTGCTTTTAGCTGTACATACATTTTGAAATACCTTAGTATTATAAAATCTTCTTTAAGTGGTCATATATGTTATTTTATCCAAATATTTACCATTTCCAGTGCTCTTTACTCATTTTGAGGGTATGGTTTTCCAAATGGTCTCACTTGTTTTTCAACCTGAAAAACTTTATTTAGCAGTTCTTGTATTGTGGGTGAGTTGGTGATGGATACTTTTATGATTATTTAATCTGAAAATGTCTTTATTTCATCTTGTTTCTTAAAAGATATTTTTGCTGAACATAGAAATCTGGATTGACACTTTTTTAACTTATTTTCTTTCAGCACTTTGAAGACATTGTTCCACTTTCTTTTGGCCTGTTTAGTTTCTGATAAGAAATGAGCCATTATTCAAATCGTTCTGCCCTATATATTATCCATCACTTTTCTCTAGCAGCTTTCAAGATTCGCACTGGTATCACTGGGTTTCAACAGCTGCTCTGTGGCATCCTTCTGTATTTTCTTATTCCTATTCATCCCACATAATGCTCATTGAGCATCAAGAATTTGTAAATTCTCGGTCCCTATTTCATCAAATATTCTTTCTGCCCATTCTCTATTGTCCTCTATCTGGGGCTACACCTACATTTATAGCTGATAATTTGATATTATCTTACAGTTACCTGAGGTTTGTTCACTTTCACTTAATTATTTTCTTCCTTTGTTCTCCACTTTGGGTACTTTCAATATATCTCTCTTCAAATTAACATATACTTTTTTTGTCATCTCTATTTAGCTATGAGTCTACCAAATGATTATTACTTTTTAATTATTTTATTTTTCCATTCAAAAATTTCCATTTTCTTCTTTTTTATCACTTCTTTTGATCTGCTGAGATTTCCCATCTTTTCATTCTGGCAAAACATGTGTTGTTTTACTCCACTGAGGATATATATAGCCATATCTAGGTCATTTTGGGAATGGTGCTAGTGACTTTTTTTTTTACCTGAGATGTGTCCTGTTTTCTTGAATTTATCTTGAGTACTTCTTTATTTTATTCTAGACATGCTGAACAATAAATTGTGAAGAATTGAGATTCTTCCATTTTTTCCTTCCTTTCTTCCTTCCTTCCTTTCCTTTCTTTCTTTTTTCTTTCTTTCTTCAAACAGCCTTTCACTGAACTCAGTATTGAAACTCTATATCTTGAGTTATACCTCTGATTTCAGTTCAGATCTTTGTCTTTATCTTAGCAGCTTTGAGTCTGTTGTATACATGCATAGTTAAAGTGTCAGTCAGGTATTCACTTAGATCAAATATATCCAATTTTTCTCTTAGTATCTCTGTGACTTAAAGATCTTTGCTACTAATCCTGGCCCTAGAATAAATGAATGGCACAAAGAAAGCTCACTGACTTTTAACAACACCACTCCTCCAAGTGTGTATGCTGTACCATCACTCCCTGCTTCTGTTCACTCCCTAGTGCCTTTGTATATCATATTTTTCCATTAAATACAGATTTATATTTGTTTTTGTTGATGAATCAGCATGGTAGAATTTTCTTGAGCTATCAGAAGCCATCAACACATATTTTTTAGTTAATATAAATGGTTATAGTGAAGGAAAGCTATAAGTTGTGCAAGACAAACATTGCCATAAGATTTCTTAGGATCCTGGATTTTTTTCCCTATTTACTATGGTCAGAATGACTGCAAGTTAAACAGAATTTTAAAAAACAGATCAAAAGGTCATAATTGGTCTTCTCCAAACATCAGAGTGAATATCTGAGGTGCAAAGTTGAAAATAAAATCCTGGCTCTCAAAATGATGCTAGGACAGAGGTCTTATCAATATGCAAATTGCATTACAATTCATGGGAAATTATGACATGGTTTAGTAGAGGATGGGCTATGAATAAAACATGGCTTAGGACCTATTTCCAAGGATACCCAACAATGGCAACTGGATAGAGGAAGATGAGTTAGTAAAAATGCATGAGAGAGTGACAAAATATTAAATAGAATTAGGGAGACAAAGAAGGGAAGTAGAAAAACCAACATTTACTGAGAACAAACTTTTATGACAAGTTTTGTTTAATGTTTATATCAGTTTCTTCAATTTATCTTATAAAGTAGGAAGTAATCATATTATTTTATACCTAAGAAAACTGATTCTCAGAAATATTAACTATCTTGCCAAAGAATCACCATTCATAAATGATGGAGCTAATTTTACACGTATTATCAGTATTCTCAGTTCCAAAAGAAATTTAAAAAAGCATGGTGTCAGAGAACTCAATGACACAACTCATTTGAAAGAGAGGATGAAAAATGAAGTCTGTCTTTATTTTAAGCAGACATGTACCAGATATCGGGTTCTAATACCAAGAAAACAGAGAAAAAACAGATATTAGGGATGAACTAGATGCCTTTGCTACAAAGAACATGACCATGTTCATTGAATAGTAGTAATAAATCATATTCAGCAAGGGCTAAGTATGGAGTTAATCTGTACTAAATTGTTTTATTAGTATATTTTTATTTGTCTCTTCTTTTAATCTAGCTATTTCTAATTATCCACAAAATCTCAGAAACAAATACATCCTTCTTATTCATTGTTTTTTTTTTTTGTATGCTGTATGGCAGAGTCACATTTCATTATTTTTCCATGTTAGTATCCCATAATTACAGCACCATTTGTTGAATTTGTTTGTTTCTTGTTTGTTTGTTTGGGAAGTGCATGGAACAGGAATCAAACCGGATTCTCCCACATGAGGATTCTACCACTGAACTACCCTTGCATCCACAACTTGAGATTTGATTTCACGCAATTGTGAGAGATTATGATGTTTACCACTTGCTATCTTAGTTATTTTCTAGGCAGAATTCTGAATCTTTCTGCAATAAAAACACAAAAGTATCTTTCTATGGCTAACTAGGATACATTTGCTTAAATATAATTACACAGAGTTCCTTACTGAAAAACTTTATAATACACATATTGATTGATGAACTTTATAGATCTCTAATAGAAATTTCCAAATTCATTTGTCCATAGATTCTTTTTAATTTTTTTTGTATGCTGTATGGTGGGGTCACATTTAATCATTTTTCCATGTGAGTATCCTGTGATCGCAGCACCATTTGTTGAATTTTTGTTTGCTGTATTTTGTTTGTTTGCTTTGTTTGTTTGTTTTGGGGGAAGTGCAGGGACCAAGAATCCATAGATTCTTTTTATAAATGAGAATCCTAAAGAGTAACATTTATCCAAATATAGGAAAATGTATATTAGATGCCCATTGCTTTATTATCAAATTATACATAATTTCTCTATCTTTTTCTCACTCTTTCTCTGTCTGTCTCTATCTCTATCTCTATCTCCCTTACTTTTTATACATATTTTCCCCAGAATAAATACCTAAAATGTTTCAATCATTCCTCTATGGATTGGGTATGGACTGATGACAAGGTCACTGCTCAAAATAGATTTCATATTTTAGAGGAGAAAAGAAATAATATATAAGTAAGATAGATTCAGGGAGTGATGAGCATTATGCATGAAACAAAACAAATGATAAGACAAAGTTCTATCTGAATATTAGTCACTTTTTGTTTTGTGTGTGTGTTTTGTAAATAATGATTGGCTCTTTGTAGCTGAAAAGAATGTCAGCTAGATAGGTAGGTAGGTAGATATGGATTTAGATGTAGATGACATATGTGAATTATTTTGGTGGTATTGTAACTCTTCTAAAGAGAAACATATCAGGCACCAACCTTCAATGTAACTTTATAATATGTCTCTTCAAATATATGAGTGATTTTATATATTTATTCTAAGAAATTGAAAAGTAACCCATGGCATCTGGGAACTGTTCTGGCTAGGTCTAGCGTTCTTCTCTTGAGCATCACCAGAATTATAGACAAATTCCATCTGTTGCCAGGATGGATCACGACAAAAAGAGTTCCACTCAGTATTCAACCTATGATGCAGACAAATTCATGGATATTGTTCAGACCCCAAAATGATGAAATATCCCTTTTCTGACTAACACAAGTGACTTCTACTATCTTTATCAATTACAGCTTTAGTCTTTCTTCAATGTCAAACAAAATACTGGTTTCCTGCGCTGTCCCCCCCAAAACCTAGCACAAGCCCAAATCTAACAGCGTCCTTCCTGACACCATCTTTCCGTGATGCCCATGGTTCTTCACAATGTGCATTGTGCCCTCACTGTGATGGGACCCAACTTCTTCATCCACAGTGAAGAGTATTTGGGTGAAAAGCATCAACAAATCCAAAAATAGAAATGGTCTTCCTATTAGCTGCATACATTGTATTTTAAGGTGCTTTACTAATTCCTTTAAATCCATCCCCAAATGCAGTTACTATGGTAATAGTATATCACACTTGGGAATAAAAATAAAGCAGGGTAACTAAAGCAGTGAAGAATTATTTGAGCCCACACTGGAATAAATCTACTTTAAAGTTCTTTCATAATGCATTTTAGTAAACTTAATTAATACTATGGAAATATAAAAATTCATATTTAATTGGGTTCACATTATTTACTCCTAAAGGATTAAAGGGCTAATGTATCTTTGATTTCATAGTACCTTTTATAAATTAATATGAATCCTTGTTAAATAAATATGTCTAACGAACTATTAATTGCAAGCTAGACTATTTCAGATGGTTTTTGCATGTACATTGAGTTATGGTTATTAAAAAATACTTAGGCTAAATAGAATACAGGCTCCACTAAAATCAGACTTAGAAAGTAATATCAAAGTTCCAAATATTCAAAACTTGATTAGATTCTGGCAGTTAAAAAGGTTCATAGAGCCTAACAAGATAAAAAATAAAATGCATCAACATATTCAAGAAATCATGAAAGTTTTGTATCATTAAATGTTTATTGAAGTATTCCTTTGTATAATTTTGCATCAGAACCAAATTTGGATGTTTTGTCATTGTAATTTTCAGTAAATATTGAAAGTTTCTTTGAAATGCATGTCTCTCACTTCCATTCCATTTAGGAATGGAATTCTATAACATTCCAATCAACAAACTGTAGAATTTTTAAAGCATAGTATCATTTTGGATGTATTCAACATAATAAATTAACAAATGAGACGAGGTCTATTCCATTTATTAGTGGTCTTTTCATATATTTATTCACAATAGTCATTGGTGGTATTTTTGTTTATTTCTCTTTCTATATTTCAAACTTCATCTTTCCATCTAATTATGATGATAAGTTTAGTAATTAAACTCTTTATAGCATAACAATTATTTTCTCATCACTCTAAGATGAACATTATCACATGCCCATTACCAAACCAAACATAACATTCATGTGCTTACCAGAAATATGGCACATGTTTTCCTAGTTAAACATAATTAGATCAATACTCCTTTTATTATTTTACTTTTATTCTTACAGCCCAAAATTTTCAACAACTTACAATGTGTTATTTTATAAATGACAATTGTTCTATTCTAAATATTTTCAGTCCTCCAAGTTTCATGAGCCATAAATTTCTTCTGCTTCACTGAAAAAGATGGATTTTAGTTAAGTATATTATATATTTTTATTTAAAGAATCCTGTGTGTTTTGAAAATTATTTTAAAATGCCATCCAGCTTAAACTATATATTTTTCCAATTCCAAACCATTTTAAAAGATAGAAATGTTCAAGCCTATTGATTTTATATCTACTTATCTCAGTGACAGATGGAAAGTAAACATCTGAATGATATTAAACAATACATATTTAAAGCCTAGCATAAATTTGGATTTAATAAGAAAGAGACAAACACTATTTCTAAAAACAAAACCCAGTGATGTTATAAATTATTTTACTTTTGTTTCAATTTTTTAACTATTAATTTTTTAAGAATATGAGCTTTTAATTAAAAAATACCCCCCAAAGACACTCTCTTTTTCATTGAATTATTGCAATAAAATATCTCTTGTTAGAAAAAATAGCTTTCAGAAGGGCTTTTAATACAAACTTGTGAGCAGTATCACAATTAGTAGATGAGCTCAGTAACATAGGAAATAAACTTAAAAAGGATATAAAGGATGAATACACATAAAATTATAAAACATTGCTAAAAGTAATTGAATAAGATCTAAATAAATGGAAGGACATTCTGTGTTCATTTATTGAAAGACTAAATATTGTTAAGATGTCAATTGTACCCAAATCAATTTACAGATTAAACACAATCTCAATCAAAATTCCAACAACCTTCTTTACAGAAATGGAAAAGCCAGTAATCAAATTTATATGGCAAGCTAAGGGCCACAAAAGGTCAAACTCATCTTCAAATAGAAGAATGAAGTTGAAAGGTTCATACTTTACTGGTTTTAAAACTTAATACAAGGCTGTAGTAATCAAAGGAGCATGGTACTGGCACAAGGGCACACATATGAACCAAAAGAATTAAATTCAGAATTCATAATTTAACTCTCACATCTATGATCAATTCATTTTTGACATAGGGATCAATACCATTCAATAGAGAAAGAATAGTCTCTTCAACTAATGGTGCTGGGAAAACTGGATATCCATATGCACAGAATGAAGATGGACCCCCACCTCACACCATTTATGAATATTAATTCAAAATGTATCAATATCCTAAGGATAAGAACCAAAATTATAATATTCCTAGGAGAAAACAGGGAAGGAACTTCAAGATCTTGTGTTAGGCAACACTTTCTTAGACTTTTAACCAAATCATGAGCAACAAAAGAAAAAGCATATGGGGGACTACATCAACTTTACAAACTCTATCCCTCAAAGGACTTCATCATGAAAGTGAAAAGATTACCTACCAACTGGGAGTAAATATTTGGAAACAACATATTTGATAAGGCTTTAATATCCAGAATATATAAGGAAACCCTTCAACTTAACAACAAAAAGGCAAACCAATTATAAAAAATTTTGTATAGATATGTCTCCAGAGAAGATATACAAATGGCCACATTGCTTGTGAAAAGATGCTCAACATCATTAGCCATTAGGGAAATGCAAATCATAAGTATTTGACACTATTCTCACTCACGAGAATGGCTACTATTAAAAAATGTAAAATATAAGTGTTGGAGAGAAGAAATAGGAAGACTCATTCATTGTTGGTGGGAATGTAAAATAGTGCAGCCTCTGTGGAAAACAGTTGGGTGGTTCTTCAGAAAGGTATGTATAGACTTATCACATGACCTTGTAATTCCCTAAGTAGATACCTGTGCTGGTTTGAAATGATATATATACCCTAGAAAAGCCACAGTCCTAATCCCATTTTATAAAGGCAGCCATTTCTTCTAATCCTTATTCAGTATTATATGTTTGAAACTGTAATTAGATCATCTCCCTGGACATGTGATTTAATCAAGAGTGGTTGTTAAGCTGGATTAGGTGGAGCTGTGTGGTGGGTCTTGATCATAAAGGAGGAAATATTTTAGAGAAAGATTCAGGGAGAGCAGAGCAGAATGAAATAGCCACAGAGCAGAATGAAATAGCCACAAGAGACTGGGTCCACCAGTCTGCAACCTTTGGAGATGAAGAAGGAAAATGCCTCCTGGGGAGCTTCATGAAACAGAAAGCCAGGAGAAGAATCTAGCAGATTATGCCGTGTGCACCATGTGTCCTTACAGATGAGAGAGAAACTCTCACTGTGTTCACTATGTGCCCTTCCACTTGAGAGAGAAACCCTGAACTGCATCAGCCTTCTTGAACCAAGGTATCTTTCCCTGAATGCTTTAGATTGGACATTTCTGAAGACTTGTTTTAATTGGGACATTTTCTTGACCTTAGAACTGTAAACTAGCATCTTAATAAATTCCCTTTTAAAAAGCCATTCCATTTCTGGGATATTGCATTTCAGCAACTAGCAAACTAGAACAATACCCAAAAGAACTGAAAGAGGGACTCAAACAGATAGCTTCACACTGATGTCCATAGCAGCATTTTTCACAACTGCTAGAAAATGAAAACCACCAATGCCATCAACAGATGAATAAGGAAATAAAATGTGGTAAACACATACATAGGAATATTATTCCACCATAGAATGAAATAACTTTCTAATACATGAGACAACGTGATGTACTTGAAGGCATCATGTTAAGTGAAATAAAGTAGACATATAAGGACAAATATTGTATGATCTCACAGATAAGAAATAATTAGAATAATGCAAATTCACGGAGTCAGAAATAGAATACAGGTTAAAAGAACTGGTATGGGGGTAGGGAAGTTAATGCTTAATTATACAATGTTTCTGTCTGGGATAATGGAAAAGTTTTGGTAGTGGATGGTTGCGATGGTAGCACAGCATTGTGAATGTAATTAATACCAATGAATTACACATTTGAATATGGTTAAGAGGGATTTAGGTTGTATATATATTACTCAGATATGAAATTTAGAAAAAATCATAGGACTGTACAACACAAACAGTAACACCTAATGTAAATTATAGACTATAGTTAATATTTTAATTATAATAATATTGTTTCATCAATTGTAACAAAGACATGACACAAATGCAAATTGTTAATATTAGGGGAAACTGTGTATGTAAGGGAGGATATATGGAATTCCATATTTTCTGCATGACTTTTTTTTAAATCTACAACTACCCTAATAACAATAAAAATTTAAAAAATATTATGGTTGGTTCCACTTTGCATGAAGGAAACTTTTATTGGAAGAGGAATTGTATATTGTTATCATTTTCCTGGATTTTAACCTGGGTGATGATTATGAGAGAGCTCACTTTAAGATAATTTGCTACTACAATGTCGTGAGGCATGCAACGATGTGAATGAACATGTGGGACATTTGGTGAGACAAAATAAGCCAGAAACAAAAAAAAACAACAATGGTACGGTCACCTTTAGAAAATGCTTATAAGAAAACAGGGGCCTAGGCTGTAAGCTTTTAGAGCAGACACATTAAGTCTGGAGTGGTGATTTTTATTTCTGGATTTTGAGAGGCTGTTTTATATATATAACCTGATATTTAGAGATAAGAATGAAGCAGAACAGGTTGTGGTTAAAGTAATTCAGAACATAGGGGTAAGGAAGACAGTGTATTTCAGAACCACACATACTCTTTGAGACCAATGGAAGAAAGGTTTATTTGGTCTGGAACTGAAATTTTCTGTTGTGCATAATCTAATTCAACCTATCTGTAAAGCTCATTTGAACCACTGAAACACAGGAAGCCCAGAATAAGAAGGAGGTCCTTTAATCCTGTATAGATTATTGTAATGCCTGGAAACATCCTAGAGTATATTAAGCAGATAATCAAAAAGTATTGGCAAAGTCCCCTGAGAGAGGGAAGAAAGACTATGGGACTATTAAACCTTACCATCAGGGAATCTGCTGATACTGTGTGAAATTTTAGGGATACCCAAATCAATAGGCCATGCCCTCAAACATGATACTTACTCTAGTGAAGATTATGTAGGTAGCATAGAAGCTTAGATTACCTATAGACATGCCTAAGAGTTACTTCTGGAGGACCTCTGTTGTTGCTTGGATGTGACCTCAGTCTCTCTAAGCCCAAATCTGCAAGTGAAATCATTGCCCTCTCCCCTATGTGGGACATGACATCCAGGCATGAAAGTCTCCCTGGAGACATGGGTGTGGACTCCCAGGGATGAATCCAGACCTGATACTGTGGGATCAATAATTGCATCCTGACCAAAAGGGGGAAAAGAAGTGCAATTAATGAAGTATCAGTGGCAGAGAATTCATATAGAGTCGAAAGGCTACTTTGTAGGTTGCTCTTATGCAAGCTTCAGGTAGACCTTGCTACCTGTCATAACTTGCCAACCCCCAAGCAGGACCATTCCAGCCAATCCTAAAGAACATAGGGCAATATATAAGATTCCACAAGGGTTCCAGCCACTAGAGTAACTTTCCAGAAACTTACAACCTCCAGATGGGTCCCTGGTCCAGATAAATCCTGAAACCTAGCCCAGCCTCTCCAGAACATCAGATAGTTTCATCTCCCTACCCCATATTAGTGACAGATCTGTCCAACATCAAAAATTTAGAATTGCCATAGCCCAAACAACCCCAAAGAGAGGATGGAAAGATCAAAGGTGATGATGAAATTATACATAGACGATAGGACTTAACAAATGAATATGAATGCTGAATCATTAAATTGATATCTCTTTTAGTCTCCAGTATTTTAGAGCAGCTAGAAGTAAAAACCTAAAATTGTGAAATTGTCACCCATGCCAAAGTTTGAAATATGTTCTACAGCTAATTTTGGTGCTGTGCTTTGAAATTTATAGCTTTTTGGTATATATGTTATTGTTCACAAAAAAAGAAGGAAAAAAATGTTGATTGTGATGATAAAAAAGTAGTTAAGCCTTTTAGCCTTCTATATTCTGAAGCAACTAGAAGGAGAAATCTGAGAGGATCATATGGTAGCCCATGACAAACTCTGGGATCTGTCCTGTAACCACTTGTTGAAGAATGCTTTGAAAATTATTGTTTTTTTATTTCTTTAATTTGTATATATGCTATACGATACAATAAAAAAAGCTAAAAAAAGATTATTTGCTACACTATGCCTTTATGTTTTTTTGACTTTTCTGTATTTTATAATTACACACTTATAGACACTTGCACACTGATTCAGACGGTGAATAAGAAATAAGAACAAGAAGACAAGCTATGTAGGTGACTTTCTGAAAAAGCTGAGCTGTAAAGTCCAGAGGGTTTCTAACCTGAAATTGAATAAGGATATATCAATCAATCATTAAATGATTGCTATTACATTACTTTGAGAAATATGAATACTGATTATTGCATAATTATCTAGTAAAGAAGGTTTAGAATCTATAAATGAGATTTAGATTAAAGTTTAGGGCAAAATGCTCAAATTAATAGAAGTGATGAGATCTATGATCCAGATAGAAAAATTAGTTACTGAATACTATATTAATATTCCTTCTAGTCTCCAGTGTTTAGGAGCAGCTGGAAGGAAAAATATGAGCTGAAAGAATTGTTGTTGTTATTGTTGTTTTTTACATGGGTAGGCACTGGGAATCAAACCCAGGTCTCCGGCATGGCAGGTGGGAACTCTGCCTACTGAGCTATCATGGCCCACCCTAAGGAATTGTTTTTAAAAAGATAATGTTACCTTAATTTAATTTGTTGAAGTGTGCTTTGAAAATTATTGCTTTCTTCTTTTCTTGCTTTGCATATATGCTATATTTTACAATTAAAGAAAACATTTCAAAAAAACAACTATAGGCAGCTGTAGTGATATTAGATAAGATAGATTCCTGAAATCAAAAATTTGAAAATGTTTAGTACCATAGGTCATTACTATAGCAAAGTTGATAGTTGTACAACCTTTTTACTTGTATCTTGAAAATGTACACATTTTTGATAGGTAATTAAATGGTATTTAAAATAGTGTTTAAAATTTAGAATGTAAGAAACTCTAATGTATGTATCTATAGAGTTTTTCCTTGCTTGCTTCAGTGTTAAATTGATTTATGAAACATATTGTACAAACAGACTTTACAATGATTATTTAGATATTTTATTTAAATATGCCTGTCAATAAGCTAACTAAGATATCTATTTTTGGTGGTTAAAATTTCATGTTAATTGTAAAAACATTTGCTTTTCCTGAAAACAGGAAAATGTTCAGTAACATAGGTCATTACTATAGCAGCATTGATATTTGTAATAACTTTCTACTTGATATTTTGAGAACATTCACAGCTTTGACAGCTGATCAAATGGTATTTAGGTTAGTTTTAATATTTAGAATTTAGGAAACTCTGATAGATGAGTTTGTAGATTTTTTCCCTGTTGCTTTAATTTAAATTGGTTAATGAAATTTACTGTGCCAACACAGGTTTTATAATAATTATTTAGTACTTTATTTAAATATGCCTGTGGATGAGCAAAGATATCTATTTTTTGGTGGTTCTAAGTGTTATTGTTTGTTTTCTTAAATAAAAATATTTTTAAAAAGACAACGTTATCTTAATAACATTAGAGTGAAAATACAGAAAAAAATTAAATCATGCATTACTGTTATGAAGAAGGCTGAAAAGGATTTTGACTGATTCATAGGGATAGACTGTGAAATGACCCATAAAGAGTATATGTAAAGTTTGCATAAAACTGGCTGCAGGGAATGCTGGAATTATTAGGCTCAGCATGTTGTGTTAATTTTCTAGCATGCTGGAATTTTCCTAGGCATTATTATTTGATTATTAAAGTACATAGTTTTTGTGGAAGTAACACTTTGCATCCACAGTTAATTCAACAATGGATAAATCAGGAATATTGGGATTTAACTCACCGTGAACAAATAGTCTGCGATAGAGCAGATTCCTCATTACGTTCTGCTATAGATCTGCTCTTCCCAAATTATTTTTTGAGCATATGTTAACTGAAGGAAGGCCAAAGGCTTTACAATGGCATTCTTTTCTTGCCTTGGGAAAGGCAGGACAATGGTTTTTAGATCAAAGTGAATTGAAAAGGCTCAGGAAAGTGTGTTGCTGTAGACGTTTAGTTTCGGCTTTTTTTTTTTTTTCCTTTTTATGGAATCAAATTTGCCTGCACTTATCTCATGGTTATCTAAATTATATAGATTATGAACCTGAAAGCAGATGGAAGGGAAAAGACAAGGGATTGTTGTTTAACCAGAAATGGAAAAAAATATATATTAATTTAATATATATTAAAGCCAATAAGCACTAGAAGAACATAGTGAAATTATTATTGAAAAATTTTCCATTTTTTTATTTTGGAGAAAAAGTTCAAATAATAATTTTCCTGCCTGCCTCTATTTTATTCTGAGTTTTGATGTACTACTTCAATATTCCTCCTTCCGAGTGATATACAACATGCCCAAGCTTTGGAGATACCCCTTTAGACATGTAGACTGCCTCCACCCAAAGTATGCTGAGTCCAAACTCAGTTTGAGCACTCTTTTACGCTTTTACAAAAGTCGTGGAATGTGAACTATAAAGGTGTTCCAGAGATTTCTGGAGAGCATTTACTTCAATCTGCAGATTATTGTCCAGTGGAGCTTAAAATTAATAATTAGAAATTTTATTTTTATAATTAATAAAGGGTTGAGAAAAAACATTATTTCAAATTTGATAAAAAAGCTAATAGAGTTAGCTATATCTTTGCCTAGAGTCAAAATAAGCCAAAGAGACAGTAACAATAAACACCCTAAATTGCCTTAGCATGCTCACAGTACAGTCTTACCTTAAAATTTCTTTCGTTGTTTATTTAGTAAAATGTTTTTATAGAAATAGTTTCATTCAAAATATATTTTAGTCATATTTAAATTATGGAAAGTTATTACCTACCCATAGGAGTGTTAAGAAATTTTTCATTTTATCATCTAAAACTCACTTTCCTAGGCATTGATACACAATTTGCTTTCCAACAGCGGCATGCATTTCTGTATGGCACACATAGTGGTGCCCGGATAGGTTTCTCTGACGGGAGGGAGGAGAAGGGACCAAAATTTGATTAAAGGAGCTTTTTTTGGGAGGCTATTCGCAGATGGGCTGACACCTAAGATGGCGGCAACCCCGAGCAGAGGAAGGGGTACAGCTTTTATAGGATGTCAGTCGAAAGTAGGGAAAGGGAGAAGGTGGGTTTTCTTTGTGTAGCTTGGGAACAGGAAGTTGGCAGGTTTCTATTGGTTGGTTTTGGAAGCAGGGGGCTAAGTTTAGGAAATGGCAACTCTTCATTGGGGGGGGGGGGGTTAACAGTTAAACACCACTGTAGTTATGCAGGATTGTAACTGCCCAAGGGCGGATGTTGGATAAGGGGAATTACAGCAGGAATGCAGCTGCCAGAGGGAGATGAAAGGACAGTCATGCCACTGCCCTGTGGTCTGGGGCAAGTATGGTTTTTGCAAGAGGACTCCTAGGAGTTATAAGTGAGGGGAAATTTCCTGAACTGCTCGCTAAGGGTCAGTTATCTCAAGGGAGGGGGTGGTTAACCTAACGCTAATTCATTGTTTAATGGCATCAGCTGCTACACTGAACTTCAGTAATGGGGCAATGCTCCTAAATATCTTGTATTGAATGTAATATTATCTGAAATGAAGCAATCAAGTTCCAAATTTGCTTTAGGTTTTTTCTTTTTTGTGTTATTTTTATTTGTTTTTCCTTTGGCAAATAAGAAATCATTTTAATTAAAGAAACAATCGCATTACTATGTGTGATGAGATTATTCTATTAAAAAATCCATTTAGTTTCAGGAGAGTTAATATGGCTTACACTGCAAGCCATTGCTATGCAAGTAAATGACCTAAATAAAAACTGGGAAAATTCCTAGTTAAAAGCCCGCATGAAAATGATTGTATGGGTATGTTTAATGTCTAGAGCATAATGGGTATAATTCTAATTAGAGATGTAATAAGGAGAAATTAATTTTAAAAAGAAGGAAGAAATGCGAGAAAAATGAAAGAATACCTCTCTACTAAACCAATTTATGCCATCTGAGAATCTCTTATGATTAATATCTTAATTACTGTTTATGATATGAGAACTCAATGATGTGTGAAGACAATGTTAACTTTAATCGATGAGATGCAAAAGCCAATTAAATTGTCACATGGTATTTGCTATTACTAGCATATTGATGTGGCATATTTGCATAATGACTCCTTTAAGCAAAACACCTTTCTTTTTTAATTGAATGGGGTGACTTTATTATTTTCTTAACCTCTACTGACTTTTAAAGGATGTGCATTTTGTACACATGGGGAAAATTTGGAAAGATCTTTGCCTGTACTTGCTTTCAGCAGTCCAGCAGAAGCCAGAATAGTTTAAATGTTTTCACTCATTTATTCACTCATCCAACAAATATGATGCCACATTGTATGCAGTTATGGGAAAAAAATAGTGACCAAGACAATATGGTTTCTAGATTTAAAGGACAATGTCTACTAGAGGAAATAAATATTTAAATAGCCATATAAATATTTCTAGTAAATTGGGTTAAGGGCTATGAAGGAGAGATGCAAGTTGCGATGAACTATTACAACTGGGAGACCTAAACTCATGGGAGGAGTTGGGAAGCCCTTTCTGAGGAAGTGACATTTAAGATAAACCTTGAAAGATGAATTAGCTAAAGATGGATTGCATGTGCTCTGCACTGAATAAGAGAAATTAGCAGATACAAAGGACCTAAATTGACAAGACATGTGACCTATGGGAATAATGGAAGAATGCTACACGATGAGAATAGCTTGGAAAGCAGGGAAAGATTTTACATGTTTTCCATTAAATTCTTCTTTACTTAGTACCAAAGTCTCCATAGTCCCCTGGGCTTACTCCTAATACACTTCCCTCTTCTCATGCTCTTTACTCAATCCTGTAAATGTAAGTTACCTGGGGTCTAATTCCTTTTGTGTGTTCTGTTCTACAAGTACATGTACTGTCTGAATGATCTCCCATAGTTTCATGCTTTTAAATATTAGCTACATTATATTACTTCTAGATGCATATTTACATTACATTTACATTTTACTTTTAGAGCATAGTACTTTGAGAGTATGCTTGAAGCCATAACCTCAGCTGTGAATCCCAGAAGTTACTCCATTCCAATATCTATTAGTTACATCTAAATCACCAGTTGCTCAGATCAATAATTTTGAATAATTCCCTAACTATTATATCAACTTCCAAATTCATCAGTTATTTCAGCCTCTAAAGTAGATCCTAAATCCAGCCAAGTATCATCGCCTCGACTAGGTCAAACCCTTACCTTTCTACTTCAATATCTTCCTAAATAACCCTGTTTCTACTCTTTCATCCCCACAGAGTCCATTCTCCAAAAAGAAAGGGGAGACTTCCAGTTTCAGCCTTGACATGTAAAGAGTCTGGAAGTCATCACTTTTATCCTTACAACAAGAAAAAGCAGAACAAATAGAAAATTAAGGACCTTTTATTTTGGATTCTTAAGAGAATGGAGGTTGCAGAGCAAAACACCACTCTGAAATCTGTAGACAGGTGAATCCAGAGAGGAATGGCCAAATCTTCCTTACTTGGAACAAAAGCCACTGGAGCCATAGACTAGTTGGTACCTTAAATTATAATTTTGATGAATTGCTGGAGGCTGACTTTGAACAGTGTGAGAGTGGGAATTTTCTGGGGCCACAGAATGAGGGGTCTCCACAATTTTATGGCTTTTGCCATCCAAGAATTCCAGAAACTTTTCACGGTGAAGATAGGAGAAAGACCTCTGTGGCTCCAGCAGGGAAAGAGGAAGGGCACTCATTGTGAAATATGCCCAGAAAGTTCCCATAGCAAAGGCTCAGCCTCCCCCAAGGGAAAGAGCATTCCAGCCCACTCCAGCCCACACCTTCTTGTCCCACACATTGAAGTTAAAGGAAGCTACACAGCTGAAGAAACACTTGTGAATGTGACAGCCCCAAGTCACAGGCACACTGAAAGACTGAGATTTAAGTATAAGGCTATGGGATCCCTCTCTTCTACCATCCTTACCACTACATCAACAGGACACCAGTTTATCAAGGTAGATTATAGCCAAAAGAGCTAAATGACACACACTCTCTATGAGGAGTACTTAAGGAAGCCATGAGTCAAAAGAGGAAAAAATAAAAGGACACTAGAGAATTTGAAGCACTGAGACATACAGCATAACAGTGAACACTTTAACTTGGGTATGAGAGGTTCCTCAGAGGAAAGAGCAGCGTCTTCAGATTTCTATTTTCAAATTATTATTTAAGTTGTGATCTAGCAGTCAAGGTCATTGAGATGTCTCAACCTCCAAAAATTTAAGAGTTCCCCTCAAATTTTTCAATCATAGAAACACGTTCTTGTGTGGTAAATATTCAATGCAAAATAATCCTGTCATTCCAAATAAGGCCATATATGCTATTGAATTCACATGCATCTTGGGATGAATATTTAAAATACGATCTGAAATTCTTCATAGCAGAAGTTCTTCAGAGCATATATGTTTTGTTAATTGGTCAAGTTGCTTAACCCTGCTGATCAATAAAATATAGATAATAATAGTAGTGGCTCTCATTAATTTTTTGCTGCAATTGTGAAGAAGTTGAGTTTTAAAAAGATATTAAAGTCTGCTTAATATAACCTATATAAATTAGTAGACCTGGGATTAGAAAATTCAGTTTAGAGAGTTTTAACTAATACTTCTAATTCTAAAACCCATGCATTTAATGATTTTACTTTGCATCCAAATTTGCTATTTGTTTTACCATCAGTGTTTTAAAAAATGTTTTTATGGTGAAATATAACATACATAATAAAAAAACCCAATAACTTTCAAAACGAATTTCAACAAATAGTTACAGAACAGATTTCAAAGTTTGGTTTGGGTCGCCATTCCACACTTTCAGGTGTTTCCTGAGAGGAGCACTTTCTAGCTGCTCCTATAACACTGTGAGTGAAAAGAAATATCATCATAGCGATTCAGTTGTCATGCTCATTTGTTAAATTTTGTCTTCTCTGTCATAACTCATCCTTCTCCTTTGATCCTAAATCCAATTTATAGGGATTTGGGGGCTATGCCCATTTTTTTTCTAACCTCTTCATGCTGAAAAAAAAGTGTCAACAATATAGGATAGGGGATGGAACCAGTTGATATTCTTGGAGAGGCTGGATGGGTTTCAGGACTTATCTGGCCTAGGAACCCTCTGCAGGTTATAGGCTTCAGAAAAGCAAACTTAGCACATGAAACTTTTGCAGAGTCTAAGTTACAGTCTCAAGTGCTCTTCAGCTCTTCATGGTTGACAGTAATGATGTTCATTGGGGTTTTGCAAACCATGGCAATTAGCAATATCCAGCTGAAGCTTACATAAGAATAGCCTCCAGAATAGCCTCTTGACTCCATTTGAACTCTCCTAGCCACTGATACCCCACCATGTTGCATTTCTTTTCTCATTTTTAGTCCAGAAGGTATTGTCAATCCCATGGTGTCAGGGCCATGCTCAACCCTGAGAGTCATGTATCCCATTGTCAGGGAGACTTTCATCCCTGAATGTCATGTTTCACATAGTGGGGAGGGTAATAATTTTCTTTGTAGAGTTGGGCTAGAGAGAGAGAGGCCACATTTGAGTAATCAAAGAGGTTTCCTCGAAGGGAGTCTTCAACATAATTACAGGTCATCTTAACTTCTCCACTACAGAATTAAGTTTTGTAAGGGCAAGCCTCAAAAATAAGGTATTGGCCTATTTTCTTGGGAGACCCTAATGTTTGAGAGAGTACCAGGTATCAAGTTGCCTTGCAACCTAGCAATACCAATACTCAGTATATATCAGAATACATGAAAGCAGTGATACAAACAGACATTTGCACACTGATGCTCATAGCAACACTTTTCACTATTGCCAAAAGTTGGAAACAATCCAAGTGCCCATGCATAGAAGAGTAGATAAACAAATTGTGGTATATAAATATGATGGAATATTTTTCTGCAATAAGATGAAATGAGGTCCTGAAGTATATGACAGCACAGATGAACCTTGAGGATGAAAGCTGAGAGAATAAATCAGACACAAAAGGATAGATACTGCATAATTTTGTTATTATAACTCTGGTAAAAGTAACTTCAAAGGTTTACAATGTAGAATATAGGAAGCCTAGAAGTACACAGAAGCTAGAGATGGGGGATAGGTTACCCAATGAGGTTAAACTTAAATGTAAGGAAATGGATAGAAGAGATGGTAGCTAGATAGTAGGGTTATAAGAAACATTGCCATATTGAAGTTGAATATGATTGAAAATGGACATATAGTATGATGTATCTCACCAATTAACTCTATAATTATAAATAAGTTTTCACATGAACTCTTTCAAAGATTTGATCTTGTACAAACAGTCAACAATAGAGGGTGTCATGGTCAGGTTTATGTGTCAACTTGGCCAGGTGGTTATGCCCAATGATTTGGTCAGGCAAGCACTGGCCTGTCTGTTGCTGTGAGGACATTTCATGGACTTAAATCATGACCACTTAGCTGTATCCACAGCAATGCAATCAGCTAAGGGGAGTGGCTTCTGCAATGAGTGGCATTTAATCTAATCACCAGAGGCTTTTAAGGAGGATTCAGAAGAGACAATCACTCTTTCTACTTTATCTAGCCAGCCTCTCCTGAGAGTTTACTGAGGACCTTCATTGGAGCTGCCACCTTGTAGCTTGCCCTACAGACCTTGGACTCTACATCCCCATGGCTATGTGAGACACTTTCATAAATTTTATATTTGTAGATATCTCCTGCTGATTCTGTTTCTCTAAAGAACTCTAACTAATGCAGCTGGGTACTGGGAGTGGTTCTTAAGAAACAGAGTCTTAAAAGTGGGTTTTTATGATTGGTTTTCTACTCTGACTAGACTTAATGTCACTGTTTCCTGTAATCAGAATGACACTGCCAATCCATGGAGTGAGCTGGCAAAAGAGATAGTCAAAATATTACCATTTAAGTCTGCTAATTATGTGCTTATGTGAAGCCAGGCTCTGGGTGATAATATTTTTGACACCTTTACCGAGTTTTGTGGAAATAAGAGATATAGAGATGTTGGCTGGTTGTTGTTAGATACACTGTATACATTGATGAGGGAAAGGGATGAGCTGAAGGCTTCAAATGAGAAGCTTATGTGCCATATGACACATATAAAAGCTTCTATGAGTGCTCAGAAGGAAATTTTATTTTATCTAACTGCAAACTTGAGATCTCTGAAAATCAGACTCAGATTCTTACTGTTACAGTAGCAACTTTACAGCATAAACTGAAATCTCAACCTTGCACGGTGTCTGTTGTTAAAGTGAGGGCATTGATTGGAAAAGAGTGAGACCCTGTAGAGTGGTATGGTAACATATGGATTGATAATGATGGCTGTGGAGACATTGAAACCCTAGATCATTCTGAGTGAGAATTTTCTAGATAACCCTGTAATAGTCTGCCCTGGGTACATAGCTGTCCCACCTCCAGCCTGCCGTGAGGAGTTGACCATCCAATCTCAACCTGAAGGGATTAACCCTTCAGTACCCATAAAGCACAAAATTATGCCCCATGGGGGAAGCAGCCCTTGCTTCTCTGCTTGGAGTGATTAATTTTGTTTCACCAGGTGAAACTGCAAATGAATGCCCTGAAGCAATTGGTTTGGAAGATACTTCTAATTCTTTTCATGACCCACCCCCACCACCCCTCTTTTCTTCCAGATCTATAACTGGACTAAAGTCCCAACAAGCCCCAAAAAGTCAGGTACAAAGTGTCAACCATGAGGAGGCACACTATTCTCCAAAAGAACTGCATGAGTTTCCCAATTCATTAGACAGAAATCAGGGTAATATATGTGGGAATGGATTTTAAGGTTGTGGGAAAATGGCAGAAGGAATATAAAGCTGGATCAGGCTGAATTTATTGATGTAGGCCCACTAAGCAGAGATTCTGAGTTCAGTGTTGCTTGAGGGGTTAGAAAAGGCATTAACAGTTTATTCGGATGGTTGTCCGAACATGGATCAAAAGGTGGCCAACATTACCTGAGGTTGAAATGTGTTAGAGTGGATTTATCATGGAAAGCCTTTTCATACATCCCAGGAATATCCAGAGGTTTTCTACCAGAACTGTGAGAAATAAATTTCTGAGATTAGCTCCATGTCCCTGGAGAGCACTGTAGTCTCCCTTCTCTATAGGCCAGTTATTACTGTGGGAACTGCTGTCACTGAGCTGGAATCCTTAAGCTCAGTGGGAATGATCTGATCCTGAGTTGGCAGAAGCCAGGGCAGACGTGGTTATCATAATGGACAGCAGACTCAAAGGAGGAGTCAAATAATCTGACTCACAGAGACTTATGGCATTGGTTAGTAGATCATGTGGTACCTAGAAGTACAATGCATGGCAGCTTACTAATTCTTTTTTGAGCTGTAAGCAGAAGAGTTCTAGTGAACCGAAGTCTAACTTGAATTACAAAAACAGAGTCATAACCCCTTAATCAATTTCCAGACTTGAAACTGTTTACAGACCCAGAGCATCTTGAATGAGGGGGAGACCAGATTCCTTTGGGAGGGGACCCTGTTACACTGTCACAAATTTATACTGTTAATCTTCCCCCAAGCCTTCCCCAAAGAGACCCATGGCCCTTTACCAGGGTAACTGTGCATTGGAGGAAAGGAAATGATCAGCTATTTCGGGGATTATTAGATTCTGGTTCAGAAGTGACATGAATTCCAGGCACCCAAAACATCACTCTGGTCCACCAGACAGTGTGAGGGCTTATGAAGGTCAGGTGATCAATGGAGTTTTATCTCAGGTCCATCTAACAGTGGGTCCAGTGGGTCCCCGGTTCCATTCTGTAGTTATTTCCCCAGTTCCAGAATGCATAATTGGAGCAGACATACTGTAAGCAACTGGCAGATCCCCACATTGGCTCTCTGACTTGTGGAGTAAGGGATATTATGATGATAAAGGTCAAGTGGAAGCCATTAGAACTGCCCCTACCTAGCAAAATAGTAAGTCAGAAACAATACTGGATTCCCAGAGGGATTACAAAGATTAGTGCCACTCTTAAGGACTTGAAGCTGCAGGGGTGGTGATTCCCACTGCATTCCCATTCAAATCTCCTATTTGGCCTGTGCAGAAAACAGATGGGTTTTGGAGGATGACAATAGATTATTGTAAACTCAATCAGGTCATGACTCCAATTGTAGCTGTTGTTCCAGATGTGGTATCATTGCTTGAGCAAATCAATATATCCCCTGGTACCTGGTATGCAGTTGTTGATCTGGCAAATGTTTTTTCTCAATAGCTGTTAGTAAGGACCACCAGAAACAGTTTGCTTTCAGCTGGCAAGGTTAGCAACATATGTTCACTATTCTACCTCAGGGGTATATCAAGTCTCCAGCACTATGTCATAATCATGTCCTCAGGGAACTTGATCATTTCTCCATCCCAAAAGACATTGTACTGGTCCGTTATATTGATGAAATCATGTTGATTGGACCTAGTGAGCAAGACATAGCAACTATTCCAGACTTATTGATAAGGCATTTGTGTATTAGAGGATGGGAGATAAATCCAGTGAAAATACAGGGGCTTTCCACTTCTTTCTAGGTGTCCGGTGATATGGGGCATGTCAAGATTTCCCTTCTAAGGTGAAAGATAATTTGCTGCATCTGGCCCCTCCTATAACCAACAAAGAGGCACAAAGCCTAGTTGGTCTCTTAGGATTTCAGCGACAACATATTCCTCATTTGGGTGTGCTACTCTGGCCCATTTATTGAGTAACCAGAAAAGCAGCTAATTTTGAGTGGGGAGTTGAACAAGAGGAGGGTCTGCGACAGGTCCAGACTGCTGTAAAAGGTGCTCTGTCACTTTAACCATGTGGTCCAGCAGATCCAATGGTGCAGGAAGTGTCAGTGGCAAATAGAGATGCTGTCTGGAGCTTTTGGCAGGACCTTATAGGAGAATCACAAAACAGATCCTTAGGATTTGGGAACAAAGCCTTATCATCTGCTGCAAATAACTACTTTTCTTTTGAGAAACAGTGTTTGGCCTGCTACTAGGCCTTAGTAGAGACTCAACACTTAACCATGGGCCACCAAGTTACCATGAGGCGTGAGTTGCCTATCATGAGCTAGGTGTTGTCTGACCCAACAAGCCATCAAGTTGGGCATGTGCAGCAGCATTCCATCATAAAGTAGAAATGGTATAAATGAGATAGAATGGTATAAACGAGATAGGCCAGAGTAGGTTCTGAAGGCGCAAGTAAGTTACATGAGGAAGAAGCTCATTTGGTCTGTACTCCTGCCACTTTACATTCTCTTTCCCAGATCAAAGCTATGGCCTCTTGAGGAGTTCCTTACAGTGAATTGACTGTGGAAGAGAAAAGTCAGCCCTGGTTTACAGATGGTTCTGTGTGATATGCAGACCGTACAAATTTTCCTTTTCCAGAATGTTGGAAACATAGAATGCAGCTTTTTCAGAGTGACTCTTTTTACTTAGCAGTGTGCTTTTAAGATTCCTCCCTGTCTTCTTTTCATGGTTTGATATCTCATTTCTTTTTCCCATGGAACAAAATTCCATTGTATGGATGTACCACAGTTTGTTTGCCCATTCATTTATTGATGGATAACTTGGTTGCATTCAATTTTTGGTAATTAAAATGAAGCTTCTATGGACCCCTCCAGAGCACTCTCCATTTTGTTCTCTACCTCAGCAATTGATAGCAGTAGGCTTCCTTGGGACCCCACCCCAATCAAGATGGCAGAGTGAGATACTTCAGGGCTCTGTCCTTCCACACACACATGGAAGCTTGAACAATCAGCAAGAAAAGGCAGAAATATCTTTCTAAAAGATCCAGAAAAGGGTTGAAAGACTGATTTAATGGGGGTTATTGTGAATGTGATTAATCCTATTGAATGGAATGCTTGTGAGTGGTTGAGAAGGAAAAGTTTATGTTGCATGTATGTTTCCATAATTATAACAAAACAAAGAAACAACTAAAGAGAAAATGACTATTAAAGTCATTACACAATCCTGGATGGAATTAAAAGAGGATAAAAAAGGGCTCAATGGAAATTTATTGCAACATATGAAAAAATTGGGATGCAGACTATAAGCTTTATATCAATATTTAACTTTCTTGAACTTGATAACTGTACTTAACACCTTAAGTAACATAAATGAATACAAATGGGTTTCCTTCCATAAGTTAAGGTTATATAAGTGAATATCCTTGTTCTTAGTGAATGTACATGGCTGTATATTGACTGTTCAAGGAGCATGGTGTATACAACCTATCATCCCCATCAGCCGTGAAAAAGAGATTCTGTTCCTCAACATCTTTGCCAGCATTTGATGTTGACAGTGTTGTGAATTTCAGCCATTCTAGTAGAATGATAGTGGTATCTATCATTGTTTTAATTTGCAATTCCTAATAGATGATATCAGACATCTTTTCATGTGCTTATTTGCCATCTGTATGTCTTCATTGCTGACATGTCTGTTCATATGTTTTGCCCATTTTTAAATTGGGTTCATTTGTTTTATTGTTGAGTTCTAAGAGGTCTTTGTATATTTTGAGTACAAGCGCTTTATCAGATAGGTGTTTTGCAAATATTTTGTATTTTATTATTCAGAAGTGTGGTGTTTAATCTCCAAATATTTTGAATTTTCCTAAATCTCACTCTGGTGTTGATTTTTAGTTTAATCTTATTGTGGTCCAAGAACACATTTTATATGATTTCTATTCTTTTAAATTTGTTAAGGTGTGTTTTATGGACAAGTGTATGGGCTGTGTTGGTGAATGTTCCATGTGGACTTGGGAAGAATGTATATTCCGGTCTTGTTGGATGAAGTGTTTTATAAATACCATAACAGCCAGTTTGATTAATGGTGCTGCTCAGTTCACTTATACTCTTACTGATTTTCTACCTGCTGGATTTGTCATTTACTGAAAGATGGGTATTGAAGTCTCCAGTAAGAGTGGATTTGTCTAGTTCTCTTTGCATTTCTATCATTTTTTAATCTATATTTTGACAGCCTATTGTTAGGCATATACATATTCAGGTCCCGGAGAATTGACTGCTTTATCATTATCAAAATCTGTGTTAGTCAGAGTTCTCCAGAAAAAGAGAATCAACAGGATAAATACATGTGTCCATGTGTGTGTGCATAGAAAGAGAGAGAGAGATTATAGGAATTGGTTTCTTCAGACACAGGGATTGGAAGGTCCAAATTCTATAGGTCAGGCCACACAAGTAAAGAACATGTTGATAATCTTGAATTCCCCTGGAGAAGCTGACTGACTAAAATAGAGATAGAAATTTTTATTTCTGACTTCTGAAATCCTCAGTTCTCCTTTTAAGTCTCCCAATTTATTAGGTAAGGATAATTATCTTTATTACAGGCAATATCCCTTGTTGATTGTATATTTGAACAGTTATAGGTCTAATTAAGCAACTAATAACTTAAATCCAGGAAAGACACTCACAGTGACAATCAGGGCTTGCTCAGCCAAACAACTGGACACCATAACATAGCCAAGTTGATCTAATCTATCCTTTGTCAACTTGACACCCATGCAAATCTTCTTAAACCAAACTTATCATAAGGACAATAGCATAGTCATATTTTTGCCTAACAGAATTCAACTTCTCTGTGTTGACCCAGGAACACACTAACCCTTTCTCCAGAAAAGAAGCAAGTCCTTGGATAATATTCACTTTTAAATATGATATCCTGTAACTTAAATACTGTGAAATAAAGTTAGTACAACTTATGTTATATGTTAAGAGGATAATAGAAGGAAGAAGTTGAACAAATAATATATATGAATACATACAAAGATATTCATAAAGCAAGGAAGAAATACCCATAACTATAATAATCCTTATTTCTGTAACTGGTCACATGATCATAGCTCATGTTTACAACTACATCATTCCACTACCCATTCCATATTTCCTTTATCAATAAACACCTTTATTTATTTGTTCTTGGGTGATCTTCCTTTCTTTATATAGAACTAACATTCTGAGCTATGTCATTTTCCTCTTTTCTGAAGAAGGTAAAATTTCATTAGATACAAAATTCTAGGTTGATATTTTATTTTGTTTGTTTTTGTTTCAACATTTTAAATATTTTTCTCCATCTTGTTCTGGATTGCATGGTTTCTAAAAAGAAGTCTGCTATAATTCTTATATTTGTTTCTATATAAATATGATAGGGCTTTTTTCCCCTCTGCGTCTTTCAAGATTTTCTCTGATATGCCTAAATATAGACTTTTAATTCTTTTCAGTGCTCTCTGAACTTCCTGGATTTGTATTTGATATCTATAAATAACTTGGGAATTCTCAGCCATTATTATTTCAAATATTTCTACTGTTCCTTTCTATCTTTCGTCTGTTTTTGATGTTCCAATTATATGTAAGTTACACCTTTTGTAATTGTCCCACAGTTTTTAAGTATTCTGTTCCATATTTTTTCAGTCATTTTTTCTCTTCGTCTTTCGGTTTGGAGAAGTTTCTATTTACATATTCTCAATTCCCAAGCTCACTGCTTATTTCCTCAATTGTGTCTAGTCTACTGATGAGCCCAGCAAAGGCATTCTTCATTTGCTTCAGTGTTTTCTTTTTTATTTCTAGCATTTCCTTTAAATTCTTTATTAGAACTGCCATCTCCCTGTTTACAATATCCATCTGTTCTTGCATATTGTCCACTTTTTCCATTAGCACATTTAGCATATTAATCATGGTTATTTTAATTTCCTGATGTGATAATTTCAAAATCTCTGCCATATCTGAGTCTCACTCTGATTCTTGCTTTGACTGTTTAGATTGTGTTTTATTATTTGTTTTTTTATGTTTTTGTTTTTATTTTTGAATTTACTGTCTTGTAATAATTGTTGAAAGCCAGACATCATATGTTGGATAAAAGGAATTGAGGTAAATGGCCTTTTGTGTGAGGGTTTACATTTATTTAGTTAAGATTTGGGCTATGTTTCTGTTTACTGTAGATGTAGGTATCAAAAGTTAAATTTCCTCTGTTGTCCTTATTTTTATCTTCCTTATTTCCTTTGGCTTTCCTTAGACTCCTAAGGATGATCTGAGACTTGAAGTTCTTTTTAGCCATAATCTTCTGTTATGATATAACAGCCCATTAATGTGTTGGTAAAATGGGTGGTGTTGTCCAGAGATGCAGGTTCAATTCCTGGTGCCTGCCCATGCAAAAAAAAAAAAAAAAAAAAAAAAAAGGGGTGGGGTGGGGTAGGGATGTTCTAGCCTGCAAGCTGCTGGACTATGATATACCAGAAATGGAACAGCTTTTAAAAGGGGTAATTTAATAAGTTGCAAGTTTACAGGTCTAAGGCTGCGAAAACATCCAAATTAAAGCAAGACTATAGAAATGTCCCATCTAAGGCATCAGGGAAAGATACCTCGGTTCAAAAAAGGCCAATGGCATTCAGGGTTTCTCTCTCAACTGGAAAGGTACATGGCTAGCATGCTGACATCTGCTAGCTTTCTCTCCAGGCTTCCTGCTTCATGAATCTCCCCCAGTGGCATTTTCCTTCTTCATCTCCAAAGGTGCATGGGCTCTGAAGCTTTTTCCAAAATGTTTCCTTTTTAAAGGGCTCCAGTAAGCAATCCCACTTTGAATGGATGGAGACATATCTCCATGAAAACCATTTAATCAAAAATTACTACCCACAATTGGGTAGGTCACATCTCCATGGGAACAATCAAGACTCCCACCCAGCAATACTGAATGAGGATGAGAGGACATGGCTTTTCTGGGGTTCACAACAGATTCAAGGGGTGTGGGGCATTATATAATTCTATGGTCAAGATGAATTCTTTTGGTGAGGGTGTGCCCATGGGATGTGCCCCTCACAGGAATTTCAGCTTTCTTTTCACCA
>PVIY010014797.1:0-55558 GCA_004026745.1 Myrmecophaga tridactyla
CTAAGGTGATATTTTAAAGTATTATCATCTATTTTCAGCATCTTGCAATAATGACAATCCTTTGTTCTTCCTCATGCAAAAGCATTTTTAAGATTTGTACATTGTGCATTTCACTATTATTATACACTCCAGGCATTCTGGATTATACCATCTCATTCTTTAACATCTATCTTTCTTTCTCAAATCAAGTTTTTACACAACAAATGCATTTTCATTTTTAAGGAAGCAATTATTTCTTTATACCCTCGTTTTTTGTTGCTTTACATGAAATTGTATTAAATTGCATAATTACAACAATAAGAAGGGGTAGAACCAGGTTTTTTGGGGCCTGAAGCTTATTTAATTTGCTTCTTGAAGAAGAAAATAGAGTTACAAATATGAAATTAGATGCAAAAATATATATTTATTTAGAATGAGAAAATCAAAGTTTCTACTTTTAAAAAGGTGAAAACACATAAATATCACAAAATCCAGATAAAAAGTTCAAAATATTTTTATTAAACTATCTCTCCCATCACTAAAGTACTTTTTAATCCTATAGCTTCTGGCTACCAACTCTTTTTATAAATTTTTGTTTTGTTAGAGAAATTGTAGGTTTATAGGTTTATATGCAATCATGCATAAAATACAAGATTTCCAAATACCACCCCACCACCAACATTGGGGTGGAACATTTGTTAAAATTGATGATAGCACTTTTTTACAATTTTAATATTTTTTATAACAGTTGTAGCCAGCATTTATTGAGAGCTTCTAGGTATGCAGCAATTTACATGGACTACTTCATTTAAAACACCCAATACACAGGCATGTGAAATGTGTTGTTATTATTATTATCTTTTAATTAAGGAAGTTGTAGGTCTACAAAAAAATCATTCCCATGTACCCACCTATTTTTCCTATATAAGCCCCTTATTGTTGACACTTTGCAACAGCGTAGTATCTTTGCTATAATTGATCAAAGAATATTAAAATAGTTATGTTAATATGGTCCATAGTTTACATTAGCTACATTTTCCAATATACCACCCTATTATATCACCCTCTATTAGTGTCATACATTTGTTATACTTCATGAAAAAAACATTCTTATACCTGTACTGTTAACCCCAGCTCAACATCCACAACAGGGTTCACCGTGTTATATGGGCCCATGTTTTATCTCCTTTCATTCTAGTAACATACACAACCCCAAACTTCCCCTTTCAACCACATTCACATATATAATTCAGTGCTGTTAATTAGACTCACAATAATGTGCTTCCATCACCACCATCCATTTCCAAGCTTTTACAAACAATCTTAATAGTAACTGTGCAGGTTAACCATCAGCTCCCCATTCTCTACCTCCAATCTATCTCCTGGTAACCAATACTCTAGATTCTAATGCTATGAGTTTGTTTATTATATTTAGTTCATAACAGTGACATCATATAATATTTTTCATGTCTGTCTGGCTTATTTCACTCAACATAATTCCTCCAGGTTCATCCATGGACATCATCATCCATGTTGTCACGTGTATCAGGACTTCATTCCTTCTTACAGCTGAATAAAAATTCCACCATATGGATATACCACATTTTGTTTATCCATTCAGTGGCTGACAGACACTTGGGGTGCTTCCATCATTTGGCAATTGTGAAAAATGCTGCTATGAACGCCAGCGTGCAAATATCTGTTTGAGTCCCTGCTTTCAATTCTTCTGGGTATACACCTTACAGAAGTGGTATTGCCAGGCCATGTGGTAATTCTATATTCAGTTTCCTGAGGAACTGCCAAACTGTCTTCCACAATGGCTGTACCATTTTACATTCCCACCAGCAATGAATGACGGTTCCTATTTCATCACATCCTCTCCTATGTTCTCCAACACTTGTAATTTTCTGTTTGGTTTTTTTTTTTTTCTGTAGTAGGCATTCTAGTAGCTATGAAATGACATCTCATTGTGTTTTTGATTAGCAATTCCCTAATAGTGATGTTGAGCATCTTTTCATGTACTTTTTAGCCTTCTGTATATTCTCTTTGGAGAAATGTCTATTTAAGTCTTTTGCCCATTTTTTAATTGGATTCTCTTTTTATTGTCGAGTTGCAGAATTTCTTTAAAGTCCTTCGCAAAAGTTTTTAGTTTTGAAGAAGTCCCATTTATCTATTTTTTTCTTTCATTGCTTATGCTTTGGGTGTAAAGTCTAAGAAACCATTGCTTACCACAAGATCCTGAAGATGCTTTCCTACATTTTCTTCTAAGAGTTTTATAGTCCTGGCTCTTATATTTAGGTCTTCGATAGATTTTCAGTTAATTCTTGTGTATGGTATGAGATATGGGTCCTCTTTCATTCTTTTGCACAGGAATATCTAGTTCCCCAGCACCATTTGTTGAAGGGACTATTCTTCGCCAATTAAGTGGACTTGGTAGCCTTGCCAAAAACCAACTGGCTGTAGATTTGATGGTGTATTTCAGAACTCCATGTTTGATTCCATTGACCAGTACAGCTTTCCTTGTGCCAGAACCATCTGTTTTGACCACTATAACTTTGTAACATGCTTTAAAGTCAGAAAGTGAAAATCCTCCAACTTCATTTTTCTTTTTTATGACGTTTTAGGCTATTTGGCAAATAATTTCACAATCTGATTAGTATGTGCCTCATAGTAACTCTATTAGGATTTAGTCTGTTTGGAGCACATTGTACTTATTGGATATATATAATTATTCTTTCTTAAGAATTGGGAAATTCTTCGCTTTTATTTCCTCAAATTCTTTTTGCCCCTCTTACCTCCTTTTCTCCTTCTGTGATACCCATGAGGCATATGTTCCTACACTTCATGCTGTCACTCAAATCCCTGAGAAACTTCTCAATTTTTTCTATTCTTTTCACTATCTGTTCTTCTGACTGTATGATTTCGATTGTCCTGTCTTCTAGTTCACTGATTCTTTCTTTATTCTGCCTGTTTAAATCTGCTGTTGTATGCCTCTAGTGTATTTTTTCAACTCTACTGTTGTATCTTTAATTCCCATAAGTTCTGTTATGTTTCTTCTTATATTTTCAAATTCTTCTTTATGTCTACTGTTGTATCTTTAATTCCCATAAGTTCTGTTATGTTTCTTCTTATATTTTCAAATTCTTCTTTATGTTCATACATTGTCTTCTTAATATACTTTAGCTCTTTATCCATAATTTACTTCATTACCTTCAACTGATTTAGGAGATATGCTTCAACATCTTTGATTAGATGTTCCAACTTCTGAGTCGCCTCAACATTTTAATTTGTCCCCTTGACTGAGCCATACCTTCCTGTCTCTTAATATGGCTTGTAACTTTTTGCTGCTGGCTAGGCATCTGATTATTTTAATGAGTTAACTCTGAAGGTCCATTTCTCCCACTTATCTGGGATTTTATTGTTGATTGATTTTGTATTAAGGCTTTGATGCTTAGTCCAAGTTATTCTAGATCTTTAGAATAGCCATGTTTAACTAACTGTTCAGATTTTTCTCAGCTCTTCTTCATCTGATTCTTGCCCTGAATATGGGGTACAATTTTTAAGATTACACTTTTTGTGTAATTGTTCCACTTTCAAGAGAAAGCTTCCTTTCCTCTGTTTCTTCTCTGAGAATCTTGTTCTGTTTTATTTGTTTCATGCAGAATTGTCTGCCCAGCTCCTATGATTTGTTTACATTCTCTCCCTCACTGAGTGTCCTGTTTTCCTTATACTTTTCATTTCTGGGACATGTCCTATTTTATAGCAGTTCCATTCAACTCCCTCCTCCTTTATTTCTCCTGTGAGGATTTTCCACCTCTGGTTTCTTCCCTGTTAGGGTATCCTGCTCCAGGGAGTCAGATGGGATCAATCCAGAAAGGCATGTTATTTCAGAAGAGTCCATTTTGCATTTAGGTGGTCCAGCCAACAGAAACTGGATTGAGCAAAGACACAGCAGTTCTTGGCAGTACTTCTATCATGATCTCTCTCTTTTTTTTTTTTTTTTTTTTTTGTTTTCTTCTTCCCCCAGGGGCCCTTGTGCATGCAGCACTCTATAGTGGCTTGGATTCCATGGACTTAGGATCCTGTGCATAGCTATGCATGGGGTTGTAACTCATGGCTATAGGGAATAGCTCTATAGTCTATGTCTGCAGTAGGAGGGACCCAGGAAGCTGCCTCTGAGTGACAACCAAGCTGTTCAGGACTGAGTGAGGGGAAGGGGATATACCGGTGGTCCCGATGGAAATTTTCTGTCTGATATTTTCTTAGATTCAGCACTTATGGAGTCCTTCTCTAGTCTCTACCCTCCTCCAGAGTTCTAAGCAAGTGGGATTTGTCCTTTTTTCCCTAATATCTGGGGAGGCTTTATCAGGAGATGTTTTACATCATCATGTTGATGACATCACTCATTACAAACTCTTAATCACTTCTTTATATGTCAATAATTTCACAGTAATGTTTTCTATAGCAATGCTAGAACAATAATTCAGTATTTTCTTTAGTATGGTTGATCAAATTTTATTATATTTGGAATGCATAAAATATGCAACTTTACACACAGATATACTTGCTATTTGAAGTATGGCTATAGTTTGTGCCCTGAAATCTCAGAAATTGATAAATTCCATTTTACGTACTTCCCATCAAAAAAAGGAAAAACTACGGGGTATGTATACCTGTTAATGTTATACCTGTTATATGCATTGTCAAGAATATTCCTAATATGAAAGAACTTCTGTTTTGATTAGCTGTCTCTTGAACTGAACTATCCACTTAACATTTTTAACATGTCTGATAATTGAGAGGATTTTCCAGAGACTAGCTCTGACTATGTTTCAAACCTTGTTTCTTTGTTATTATTCTCAAACCTCTTATGCCAGGCACAATAAATCATATTCCTACTGTCATGTGCTCTCTGACTCTGCACCTTTGTGTCATGACATCAGTGAGTAGGTACAGAAGGTGGCAGGAATATTTCTGGAAGCCATTCCGATAATGGGATGGCTAGAAAAACTTCACACAGAAATGACTTCAAACCACCTGAATATAACCCATTACACACAATCTAAAGATATCTCCAAATCCACACATCCTCTTATCAGGATCCAAAAAAATATTCATGGCCACTCTGATGATTCCTGACATTTGGGGAGAGTGAAAAGAGTATTAATCAATTATGATTAAAATATTTTACTTTTGAACAAATTTTTAAAACCTGATGACCTTGTGAACTCATGGCTAGGATTTCCTCAAGGCCCTTGGAAGGGGCCTGGGCAGGTTAGGGATCCTGAAGCTTAAATGCATTAGCTTCTGCCTCTGAGAACAAGTATAACTAAATCAAATAGGTCTGGAACCAGGAGGACTGACTACTAGTAAATATGTTTCTCAAGTGTTGAGAGTAGAAGTGTACAGGCATCCCAGAGCTTTGAGCATACAACAAGCCTTGGGCAATTGTTAGCATATTTTGCAATGGAGAAAGTCAGCTATGGGTTGAATGGAGAAAGTTAGCTATGGGTTGAATCCATTAACTGGAAGAAGATGGTAAAGAGAGCTCCTACTACAACTGCTAACATTTGTTGCACTTCTACAAACAGTATGCTAAGTGCTTTATATAACAGCATTTTAAAAAATCTTCTCAACAGCCCTATGATTATTATCAATTCCGAGATGAAGAACACAGAGGCTCAGAGATGTGAAATGTCTTATCCAAGGACTTATAGAATTATGCAGCTGGGATTCAAACAAAGACAAAATAGTTCCATTCTCTAAGTCATGCTGCCATAATCCAAGACTTAGGGAAATATATTTTTACTTCTTTTAATGTCCTTTGCAAAATGGCATACTAGTCACAGCCTTGATATCTTCCCTGAAGTTGTACAAGTCAAAATAAAAGTGAGATCATAGAACAAAGAACTCCTTTTAACTTTGAGATGCTACACATGTTTGTTAGAATACAATCAGAAAACAGAAACCAATGAAGTCCTTTCAGAGGGAGTTTAATACAGGAATTTGACTATCCAGAACATGGAAGTGTGGAGAGCAACAGGAAATGGTAAAGCAGCCCAGAGATTGGCAAAAACAAGTTGCTGCTACTCTCCTTAGGCTGGAGGGATGAGAAGAGGTGATTTTATTGGAACCAGAAGCTGAGGCATCCAGCAGGTGCTAAAACATTGGTAGGGGCTGCCCATGGAACTAGGCTGATGCAGGGAGGGAGACAGAGCCATAGCTAAGAGACCGAAGCAACTGGAGATGCCACAGGAAGCAAAGAGGGGGCAGAAATACCTTGGCTTCTCTCCTTCTACTCTCCAGTTTTCTACCATTCCTCCCATTGGCCAACCCTTCCCTGCATCCAGAGGAAAGAAGGGTCTGGGACACGTAGTTCCCTGCGATACAGAGCCCTGCAGAGCAGGGAAAGGACAGGGAGTGAACGTGAGAGCAAACCTACCCTTACCCACACCACAAATATACTAGACATCACTACTAGCAGAGAGAGACGCAAGCTTCTCTGATTGAGAAGAGGCGGGGGTAAGACACAAAGTTCCAAAATTTCACTTAATTTTCCTTCTTCCACATGGCTAAAGCAAACAGATGAAAACAGAGCAAAGACTCAGCCAGGAGATCCTAAGTTTCTGGAAAAAAATCTTGATTGTACAAAAAAGATGGGGTGATGGAATAAAAAAAAGAGAAGCAGGGCAATAGCTTCTACATTCTCTTTCTGCCTGAATCCAACCTGTGAAGGGACAGCAATCCAAGGGCAGGCTTTATTTCCATCATAAAATAGAGGGACATCCTCAGGACTGGTGGAAGTGACCTGCCTCCTCTGTAAGGGGTATGTGGTGAGAAGGCAGAAATGGCACTGTCCTTTGCTCCCTTGATGCATCACAAACTGATAGCTCTCTTGCTTGAGGGTGTCGATGGAGGGGAGCAAGCAGGCTTGGTCAGAAGTCATTCTTCCTTCTCCTTGCTTCATGGAAACCTGGCCCTGGATCCTATCTTGAGAGGCAAACGCAGCCAGGGAAAAGCACTTTGGGCCTCATCTCACACCTCAGCACCATTGCTCCACATGGCCTTGGTTCCTGAGTCCAAGATGGACCCATTTCCCTTTGGAGCTGCCAGCGTTTTATACTGCAGCCACCTGGGCTGAGTTCAAGGCCACTGGAGCACCTCTTGCCCTCTTCACCTTAGAGACACAGCACTCCCACAACTCCTTTTTCTCAGGTTAGCACAGACTCATCTCTCAGAACTCAGCAAATATCAGTTCCTCAGGCAAGTCCTCCCTAGTCACCCTCCTAAAGAGAGTGATTTATGTCTCCGAGCACCCTGTACTTCTCCTAGCGAAGACACCATCCTTTTACTACTCATATAATTACCTGGATCAGAGGTTGGCAAACTACGACCTATGGGCCAAATCCAATCCACCTCCCATTTTGCACGGAGTGCAGCCCTGCTCACTCGCTTACACATTCTCTGAGGCTGTTTTCATGCTACAGCGGTAGGACTGAGTAGTCAAGATGTATACTGTATGGCTACAAAGCCTAAATATTTACCATCTGGCCCTTTAAAGAAAAAGTTTGCCAAAGGCTGATGATTGTTAAATAAAATTCTATAAAGTGGGCGGCTGCTGTGGCTCAGCAGGCAGGGCTCCGACCTGCCGTGCTGGAGGTCTGGAGTTGGATCCCTGGTGCCTCCTGCCCATATGCAAATTAAAAAAAAAAAAATTCTATAAAGTTTTTGTCTCTCTATCCTTATTACTAAAATGTTTTCTATTACTCTTCTTCCCCAAAATATGTGTTTATATATGTATACATGTATATTTTATATACATATATATGTACATTTTAATTATATGCATTTTAATATGTGAATTATATACACACACTCTTTGGTAATATTTCATAGAGGATGAATGCTATTTCTGAAACAGAAATGAATAACATTCCAAAAGGCTGATTTAAATATTCATTTGGAAGCTCGAATATTTTCTCCCTACACCCAAACACCATCGGTCCAAGGTGTGTCTGAACCATCGGAGGGACTTAGAAATGTTTGTGAGATTAATAAAAGCTATTCTGAGGTGAGAAATCTTCCCAAATTGTATGAGCCACTTTCTCATGCCTTTGTACACCCTGAAGAGTGACTCAAGAAGGAAAACAGAAGTGTTCATCAGGCTGGGAGATGTCTCTGTGGGTTTTCCCAGAGTGTCCACCACACCGTGAGCCGGGATTTTTTTGTTTCTTGTGTTCGTTCCTATATCCCCAATATCCAGAACAATGCTTGGCACATGATAGGAATTCAATAAATATTTATTGAAAGAACGAAGGAATGAATAGTAGAATGGATGAATGAGTGAGTGAATGAATGAATGAACAAGCTTAGCTCCCATACCATTCCACACTAAGAAATAACCGACATTTTCTCACGTTTCTGTCTTCTTCCTGCTTTCCCGAAAGACTCTTAGATCACAAAGCATTGTGGTTCCTTTTTTCAGAATTAAAAATTAACTCAGAATTAAAGGGTGCACTTAATTGACACACACATAAGATTGTGCTCATGGCTTCCACATCCGTTATGCCAGACAACCTTTCTGATACATCTAATAAGCTGGACCCACACCTCTTGGTCCATAAGGCCAGCTGTCTACTGCTCGTGTCCACGTGGATGTTTCACAGGCACTTCAAACTCAAAAGGCTTGACACGTGCCATCTTCCCACCTAGGTATTTCTCTCCCACCCCCTCCGTGTTTGCTGTCACAGAGACTATTGTCACCATCCAATCCAGCTCAAGCCAAAACCTGGGTGTTTTCTGAGATTTCCTCTCTGCCTTTGTTCCATGACAACCTCCAATCAATTACCAACTCCTGTGGATTCTACGTCCCAAGTCTCACTCAAATCCAAAATCTTCTCTGGCTTTCTAGTCTGTACCTTCCAAGTCTGAGCACCATGGTTTTCCTCATGGATACCTATAACAGCTGCCTGACTGGTTTTCTGGCCTCCCCTCTCCTAATCTCTCCCCTATTTTCTTCCCACAGAGCAAAACCTGGGATCCTTCTAAAATTGACAATTACAATGAAATCTTACGTCCTCTTTGTATCTACCTAGTGGCTTCAGGAGAGGTCCAAACCCCTTAGGATTATGTAATATGCCCTGCTGAATCTGATTTCTACTCATTTTGAGAAGCTTCAGGAGATTGGAAAGAAGGAAACTAACATTTGCCAAGTGACTACAACATGCCAAATACTGCGTTAGCTGCTTCATATTTAAACTGATCCTGCAAATGCCCTGTCTTATTTGTCTATCTATCAGTCCTAGATCTCCATCTTTCAACATTTTTTTCTGGTTCTTTGATATACGTTTCAAAGAACCATGTCTGTTCCACTGAAGGTTTAAACTAATTTCTCTTTAATTGATCTCAATATTTCTTTATCATTCGGTAGATTGTGGGTTATTTGTCCTACGTCCCCACATCCTCATTTGTCTTCTCTTTAAGGTTTTTTAATTTTAGTAGCTGATAGTATCAATGACCTAAGGCCCAGGTTCTCACAACTCTGCTAAATCCTTTAGAATTAGGTTTGTCTGCATGTGATGGAAAATCCAAAATACTGGTTTAAGCAAAGTGGGAGTTCATTTCTCTCCCTCCTAAGAGCATCCCAGCGGCAGGCAGTCCAGTGTAATATGGGAGGTTTCACAGGGACCCACCAAGCTGCTTTTCTCTTGTTCTGCTTTTCTTAGCTTCCTATCTCATAGTCCAAGATGGCTGCTCAAGTTTCAGTCTTCATGTTTGCATTCCAGTAAAATGTTTTAAAGACATTGAAAGCTGCCCCATAACACTACCACTTTAAAATCTCACTGGACAAAACTTAGATGATCACACTTTGCCACAAGAGGGGCTGGGAAATGGTGTCTTTATTTCAAGTACCCAGAGTCCAGCTAAATAAAAGTGGAAGTTCTATTAGTAAGGAAGAAAAGGAGAATGGAAATGGAGTAAGATATGGGGTACATAACCACCACCTCTGCCACATGTGTCCAGCTATTTCTTCTGGTCATGGCTCAGGCTATCTTTATGCCCATTATAAAATTAAAAATTAAATTGAAAAAAACTAAGATTATTTTGCTGTTTATTCATCCATCCATTTGTTCATTCATTTAACCAAACATTTACTCAGCAACTATTCTAAGCTGGGCACTGGGAAAGATGCAAGATAGAAGAACTGAATAAGAATGGGGAGAAAAGATCAAAGCGTTCACAAGCTTACTCCAGAGGTTATTTTAAACGCACTAAGGAGTATCATTTAATGAATGAGGTTGTTAATCAGGAAAGAGCATGGATAGAAGAATAATTTAAACCAGTGGCTTCGCTAAAGGTTGTTTAAGGCACCAAGTTCCTCAGTCAAATGTGAGATTTCAGAACTCCTCAGAGGTCTCTAGGCTGGCCTGTCTACAGCCCCTCTTGCCTAGTAACTTCAGAGTGCCCTGCGCTGCCCCCTCCCCCAGCCATGTCCAAGGTCAGCATCTAGCCTCAGGCCTCAAACAGCAGAAATATTTATGCCGCCTCCAGAAGACAAAATTTAAGAGACAGAGCTGATGCCACTTGAAAGGAATCAGGGCAGAATCTCTAGAGATTAACAATATGACAGTGACCCAACTGCAAAGGGGGATGGGGTGAGAGAAAGCAGAGATTAAAGGAGCAGAGCCGTTCGTTACTTTGCTTTTTGATTTTTCTTTTTTTTTTTTTAATTTCAAAGGGAATTAAAGGAGATGAATTAAGACTTCATTAAACCCCGGCAACTTCAGGAATATTAATCCATCTTCCATTTGCATTAAGGTGCACCAATCCCTCTGGAGCCATGGAGATATCTGTCTCCTACCCCAAGCCCCTTTCCTCTCCCCTCTAACCACTTTCCCTTTCAAGTCTTTGTTTGACACAGAGGAAAGAATCATGAGGTGTTGAGTATCATTAACTTCCAAACACCTATGAAATCAGTAGGAAAGTGCAAACACTGAGGCCCCGACCGTCTCCACAAATGATCTGTCCTAAAGTCCTCCCCTTTGGAGATGAAAAGAAAGACCTTGGCAGACTGAGAGAGCAACGACTGAACGAACAGGAGGGGGACACGTAGAATAAATGAAAATATGATTGGCTTCTTTCCTCCGCCCGGCTCACACATGGTTCTGAGCATTTAATAAACAGGTTGACACTCCGTGTTTCCCTCATTAGGTGATGGTGGAAACCTGGGCTATCATAAATCAGAAGGGCAGGTTATCAAAGCTTGTGATCTTAACTGTGTCAGGGCGCCCTCCTGTCTGCTCAAATGGAAGCGGCAACCTGCAAGCTGCAAAGAATTAGCCACGATTTAAAACATACACCCTGGAGAGGCGGGGAGGCTGGGCGGGCAGGGAAAGGTTACCCAGGTACCCAGCATATGGGGCCCATCCTTGGGCATCTGTATACTCCCTTGCTCTGGTTCAGTTTGGCCAACGGGGAAACCCTAGCAGGAGACTGAAAAGAAAGAGAAGTGTGAGAACGGGATGCCATCTCCTTCTCTGTGGGGTCACCACAAGACGACTGCATCTCTAGATCAGCAGTTCTCAATTGAGGGCTATCTCTTCTTCCCCAGGGGAACTGGGCAATGTCTAGAGATATATTTGGTTGTCACACTGGGAAGGCAATGCTACTGCTGGGTAGGGGGTAGAGGCCAGGGATGCTACTGAACATCCTATAATGTACAGGTCAGTCCCATAAGAAAGGATTAAAGAATTATCTCGCTCCAAATGTCCATGGCGGGGAAAACCTGTTCTAGATGAAGGTCAAGCTCTTCTCAAGGAAGTCTTCTCTCCCTAGCTCCCTCCTTCTAGATTCAGGTAGACTTCCACACTCCTGAAGGTCTAGAGGTTGTAAACCGCAACGCTGCTAGCCGCTGGGTACTTCACCATCCCCTATGTCCCCCTCACACCCTTGAATAGTTCTTTTATGAAATGCTCCTCACAGTATCCTAACTGGAGCGTGCTATTCTGTTTCCTCATAGAATGGTGACAAATATACCAGTTCATTCAAACAAAAGTGCCCAGGAAATATCAGTAAACATCTGTTAAGTATATTAATTAATGAATGAGGATCTCTCTGGGAGATTTGGATTTATAAATCAAAGATAAATCTTGAAACTTATATATTTTTAAAAGCTCCCCAGGTGATTCCAGAAAAATAACATGTGTTAATGGGGAAAATGAAGCCCAGAGAGGGAAAACTACTTTTTTCAGGCTCATACCATCAGCAGGAGCCAGGCCAGGGTCCAGAAAACAGTCATCCTTGGTATTCAATGAGTATGAATTCCACTGCCCTTCAATGTTTTCCTTAAATTATTTTTTAAGGGGAGAACCCCTTTCCATGGCATTGCCAATGCCTTTGAGAGTAATGCATATTCTCAAGTCCATGCCTCCAAGATACTTAAGGGGAACATTTAATTTGTGTGATTCTAATTCATCTACACCCAGCTCTGAGTGTCCCTAGGTGAAGGGGCACCAACACAGAGGGGCTCTGAAACTTAGGGGAGATGACCCTGCCTCAGTCCCAGGTCCTGCCACACCCAAGCTCCTTGACCTACTAAGATTCAGTTTCCTAGTCTGGAAATTGGTGATCATCATGCTTCCTCCTAGGCTGGTTTGAAGGATTCCATGAGATGGCATCTATGAAGTGTGCGGCACAGTGCCTGGGGCACACAGTGAGATCTCAGAGGGCCGGTTATTGCTAAGGGGCTCTCCAAGTGCATGCTCTGCACTTGGGGTTCTAAATTTATCAGAATTCCCAAGGTGACTGAGTGAAAATGATCTGAATCCAAAAAAACTAAGAAATTCAGCCCCAATTTCCCTCTATAGTCTTATCTAATATGAGTTCCCTACTGAAGCTGGTACCAAGCCATTGTTGAAGATCGAGAGTGCTGGTTTAAATTGCTTCAAATAGGTTTTTGGAGTAGGTTTAAACTTGCCAGTGAGTTGGGGGCAGGGGGGGAAGGGGTGTAGTAGGAATGCTGTCCTTTTTAAGTTTAAGAGAACAAGGCTTCCTCATGGTTTTCCCAGAAGAGTGGAATTATGATCTGTTTTGTCTTTAGACCCGGAAGACAGTCTTTAACATTAGGGAAATTTGCATTCAAGAGTGAACCGAATGGGGAAAAAAATCCACTTTTACTCCATAACTTTGGGGCACTTTGGGGACCTGGACATTGATTAATCTGGGAGAAAATAACAATGTATGCTTCTAACATGGTTTATAATTTATATCCAAGAAAGTGGATGGTGAGACTATGAGGACACTCATTAGTGGAAACTTAAAAACGCAATGGCTCCAGTACTTCCAGGTCTGAGACTTCAGCTCCTCATCTGTAAAATGGGGATTTATCAGTACCTACCACATGAGGTTGCTGTGATGACGAATAATATACAACTGTATTAATTACTACCTAAAAGCTGCCTTTTTCAGTTAATGCTCTCTGTCGTTGTGCACTGTTCCTAGCGGAAGTTGTCTTGATGTTTTTCTTTGTTATATACCCAATATTAATTATTGTAGGAAATTTGAAGATATATAAAATAATAATGAGGAAAGTAAAAGACATCTGAAACACCAGAGTCCTAAGAAAACCATCATTAACATTTACGGACCACCTTTTCGTGAATTCCATTATGCATTTTATGCTGTTTTTTAAAACCCAACCTAGTACTGGAATCAGTTGTGAATCTGAATCCCAATTACGGTACTTTGGAGCTGTATGATTTAGGTAAGCTATTGAACATTTCTGGGTCCTGGTAGCTTCATCCTTAGAATGGGTGTAAGAAGAGCTACCTCCTAGAGTTACTGTGAAAAACCAATTGAATGGGATAATATACATATGCAGTCCTTGGCACAGGATAATTGATCAATAAATGTTGTGTATTAATCTTATCTGAAGGGCATTGTTCCTTCAACTTCTTTCTGGGGGAATAAAGTAAGATATAAATAAACCAGTGTAAATGAATAATTTTGATGTTCAGATGGTGCCAAAAATGTGGTTTTTCTTCAATTCCCTGTGAGCTCTCTCTAGTTTCTGAAGAAGGAATTTTGAGGTATTTGTGCTCTGATTTTTTTTACTTTTTTGCTCTCTTTTTCCTATAGTTTTTCTTTTCTCTCTCTCTGGCTTTCCTTCCACCTGTCACAGCTCGGGGAGGTTGGCCCTTTTGCTTGGAAAAAACAAAGCTCAGACAGCATGGATTTAATTGAATCAATTAAATAAATTACATTTTATTTAGAATGAAAAATCCACCATTAATTTCAACATGTAGCTTGTCATGTTTTAGTGACACTGAGATGAAATAGAAATTCTTTGCAGCTTCATTACTTTAAAGCATAGGTTGTTCAGATTTTTTTTTAACCTGATAAATGAAAACAAGACTTATGAAAATGCTGAGAGGAAGCAACTACTCATTTCACAAAAAGATTTGACCTCGAACAAAAGATGCTCCTGGTAAATTCCTGATGACTTGACTTACAAGTGGTGGGTCATAATAAGGGCAAGGAAGGCAGTGGAGTAAGAGTTCAGAGAAGCGAAGTTCTGTCTGGGCTATGTTACTCTCTAGCTGTGTGCAGTCATCCTGCTGAAGGAATGTTTTGTGCCTTAGTTTCCCTACTGGGAAATGAAGGAGCGATGGAAAAGATGGCCATTTAGGTCTCTACCAGCTCTGACTTCCTGTATCTCAGAAGCCAAATGTTAACATTTCTTCATTCTAACTTCTAAAGAGTTAACTTCAATTCCTTCACCAGCAAGCAGGGGAGTATCAGAGTTGAATTCAAGAGGTTTTCAGCAGTTCAAACTAATAATGGCATTTTTTTACTTTAGACTTCTGGGGCTTCTGATCTAACAAGAGGGCATTCTCTGCAGTGAATGAACAAGGAAAGAAAGAAGCCATTCCACACAGAAAGCTGAAAAATAGTCTCAAGACAACCCAGGCAGTCTTGCCACAAGGCTAGGTATCCTCTTGTCCAGTGGCAGGATCAGAGGTGCAATCCAAGGGTGAAATAGCAAGAAGAACCTTTGTGAATAGGTTTGGATTTTATCTTAAATGATAGGTAACTTAAGAAACACATGTTATAATTCCCAGCCCTGCCCACCAAATCCTACACAGAATTGGGGCTTGGTAAACTCTTGCAGACAAGTTGAGTGACAACTTCTCAGAAAGAGTACAGGAGAAGAGGAGACATCTTATCTCTAAAAGGACACTTACCCCAGAAGGAATCTCCATGAACTCAGGTAGTGGGGAAACATGAAGAGGGGATGGATCTATTATGGATTTGGCTGGGCAGCTGCCTGACCTCCCTTATCCCACAATCAGTCACTCGCTTCTTCCCTTCTGGGTCTTAGTTTCATCACCATCGTCAGCAACATTGTCATCATTGAGAGAGCTACCACTTTTTTCAGTGTTTACTATAAGTCTGACAATATTCTCACAACCATCATAAAAATCTTAAGGAGATAGGTTTGGTCTGGTTTCTTCCCTAAAACAAGCTATTTATTTCGGAAGCCATCCCAGGAAGCATGGTGAAGGCACAAGTCAGGGAGAGATAGGGAGGTAAACAATGACAACAATGGCATTCATGAGTGGTTGCTGCTGTCATAATGGGAGGACACCCCCCCCCCCAACCCCACCAGAATCATCCCCAAGAGGAAGATGGGATAGTTATCCACCAGATCTCATCCCTGGTTGGATGAGGTTGCTCCTGGGGAATTAACTCCCTGGCATCTCCAACCTGCCCCACTGTGGGGTGCTGTGAGAGGAAGCCCTCAGGCAGAAGGACTGAACAAGAACACGTTAGAATTGCCCAACTGAGCTATACATGTTTTGGGAGTGGGCCAAGGAGCTATGGGTGGGGAATCCACAGCATCTATGCTATTATGCTTGAGGAAACTGAAGCTTAGGGAGGCAAAGCAATTGGTCCAGATCATAGAGGTAAGTGGTGGAGCTGGGACTTGAAGCTGTTTGTCAATCAATATTAGAGCCTGAGCTATGAATCCCAATGTTCTCCAGCCCTATCCATTAAAGAGGGGCTGGAAGACAAGTTCTAGATGACAAGGTTCCGATTCGGAGGCCAGCGAATTTTAATTCATCTCCATCACTCCTCTCTAATGGTCCTATGATGCATCCCAGGACAGGAACAGGAAGCTTGTGAACATGGAGCTGATATACCAGCAATTGTGAAACCTTAACCTCCCACATTATCTACTATATACCCCTCTCACACACCAGTTAATGAGACCTGAGGCCCTGCAACTTTAGAGAAGCCAAACACTCTAAATCTCAGTTTCCTCATCTATAATATGGGGAAAATAATGAGATGGGCACTCGCTTCATAGGATTGATGTTAGAATTACATTAGAAAATGCATAATAAGAGATTAGCACAGCACCTGGCATAGAGTGAGTGCTCATTAACTCTTAGTATTCTTTCTACCGCATGTTGTGTATTATAAATAATTACCTGGTTCTCTGTCTTCCCCCTATGAAGACGATGTTTCCAAACTAAAAATCAGGTCCAAGTCTAACAATGTAATACAAAATAAGGCAAATTCAAGTCCCAGTTTTCCTTGATGGTCTACCATGCAGGGGCAGCTACAGCTGACTACCTTATACAAGTCTTTGTGGAAGGGGCAGGTGATGCCTGCAGAGGCCGACAGATGTCTGGACCCACCCAAAATGAGACATTCCCCTTTGGGTGCCTGAAATCAAAGTTAGATTTGAGAGGACCCTGCTTCTTTCTTGACTCCCTGTTTTCAACCAGAGTGATCCTAATAAAACATAAGACAGATCATTTCATGTCTTTGTTCAAAATGCAGCAATGACTTCCTTTTTCTGGGAGAAAAGCAAAGTCCTAACAATGGCCCAAAGGTCCTACATGTTACATGATCTGAACTTCCCTTCATCTCTCTGTCTTCTCTCATAGCATTTCCCTTGAGCAACTTCCACTCCAGCCTACTAAGAATCCTCTCGATGGTTCTCAAATCTCCCAAGCACCCTCAGGGCATTTGCACTGGCTATTCCCTCATTCTGGAATGTTCTTCCCCCCGGCCACATGGCTCACTTCCTTGCTTCCTTCAAGTCATTGTCAGATGTCACCTTCTCAAAGAGGACTTCCTCAATCATATCATTTAAATTACAATTTCCCATACCCACCCCACTGCCTAGACTCTTTTGCTCAACCTCCCATTTACTTAACAATTTGCCTATTTATTAGCTCAGGGCATACTCCTTCCCTATAGAATAGTGGTTCTCAACCAGGAGTGATTTTTCCCCCACTCCGCGCAGACACTGCCCAATGTCTGGAGATAGTTTTGGTTGTCGTAACTGGGAGGGAGATGCTACTGGCATCTAGTGGATAAATGTCAAAGAAGCTGCTAACCATCTTCCATTGTGTAGGACAGACACCACAACAAAGAACCATCTGGCCCAAAATGTCAGCATTGCCCAGGCTGAGACACCCTGTCTGAGAACGAAGCTCCAAAGGACAGAGATTTTAGACTCAGTGTCTAGAACAGTGGTTGGCACTATTGTTATTGAATAGTAGTCGTTCAATAAACATTTGAGGGTGTGTGTGTGTGTGTGTGTGAATATTCCCTAGAAATCGTCCCTAGAATGAAGACTTTGAGATTTATCAATATTTCAAGGAATGCAAAATTCCTCTTCAAATGAGCAGCAGAAAAAAATTCATGGGCACTGGCCCAACAAGGGGAAAGATCCAGATCTTTTGTTTGGAAAAGAATCGTTTTCACTGGAAAGAAAGAACGATGTCTCTCCAACAGCCCCACCCGGAACTCGCACATTGTGTTCTAAGTTTAACACATTTTGTGTTCTTTCTGCCGAAACCCTTGGCTCCAGCCCATAATATCCCTGAATCCAGGAAACCATTATGACTGGTCAGGGTCAAAGGTTGCTTCTATTGTAACCAACTTCCTCCATCAGAGTTTTAAATTTGGAAAACGTTCTTATTGCTATTGTATGGAATGTCAACTCTCAGATAACCTCAGAATTATTTTTATTTCTCTACCATGACCAAACCAAAAAAAAAAAAGATTGCAAAGCAGGAGGGGGCTTTCCTTAGAACATAATGTTAATAGTCAAGGAGTCAGATAAGAGCCAGCTGATATTTTCAGCCTTTAACTGAATTAAAGGAAGGAGAGGTTGTCAAACTCCCAGAGGGCCCTCAAAATGAAATTCCACTTTTTTAAAGTCTGCTAGGATAAGAAAAAGATCAGAATCTTAAGAGAGCAGCAATATTAGGTGATGGTAAGCACTGAAAACTTTCAAGAGTCTGTTCTAATATCCTGGAAGCTTTTGAAACTTTCTGCCTACCTTTCACATCAAAAAGGGTTGTGGGTCTTATAAATGTGTCCTGGTATTGACATTAAGAGAAATCTCTGGATTTGACCAGGTAGAGAAGTGGACCTAAGAGACAAGTGGATGATAAGTAATGTCAAATCTTGACATTACATTCAGTAATTAAATGGAAAGAGGAAGCCCCTGTTGGTCAACAGTATAGAAAAACAGGGTGCATAAGCATCTTTGGGGAGAATGCAAGCTAGAGGAAGTATGAGATGGACTGTATTCAATGACTTACAAGGTCAAAAACACAGCTATGCCTTTTCCATCCTGCAAATATTCATGGAGTTCCTATTCTGTCTGAGGTTTCGTACTTGATGTTGGCAACATAAAGGAAAGGAGGCCCTACAGAGTGATGCCAAATGTGTGGGCTCTGAAACATGACAGGCTGGGTTCAGATCTTTTCTCCACCATTTCCTTGCTATATAAGCCTCAGAAGCTTACTTAACCTCTAACCAAGATAAAATTGAAAAAAAAAAAAAAAAAGGTTACCTACCTCACAATATTGTGAGGATGCTGTTGGACCAAGTGCCTAGCATACGGAAGTAATAAGTGTTAGCATTATTAGAAGTAAGACAAGGTCCCACCACTTAGGATACTTATTAACTAACAAGGCACACATCATCACAATTAAAAGAAGAGCTAACATTTATTGTGCTTTCACTATATCCCAGATTCCATACTATATGCATTACAAATATTATCACACTGAATCCCCACAACAACCTGTGAAAGATGGAAGTGCTGCTCAACAACTTCTGGTTTTCCTTTTATCCTTAGGGCTATTGCACTCCCCAACGTCCCTTGCATTTGGGTTTGGCATGTGACTAATTCTGGCCAATGGGGTGTGAGAGAAAGCAGTACTTGTCACTGCCTGGCTAGAACATTTAATCTCCGGTGTGTGACCCTGATGCACTCGATCTTCCCCTTGCCACTGTGACACATAGTAAGCATTGCAGACAGGATTCATCCCCATTCCTTCCTGAGTTCAAAGTTTATGCTTGAAACCACTCTACCATATGGATAAACAGAACAAATATAAGTGACGTTATAATAGAGCTTTAGATAACATGAAAATTTGACAGTGTAAAATGTTATAAAATCTATCCAAGGTAAACTCTGCCTTCTCCTGAGTTGAAATCAGAACACAAAACATTTTGCTGCCCATAATGAGCCAACACCTCTGATACAGATAAAATGATCAAGTGTAGTATCCAGATCTAAGGAGACACTCAAGACACGCTAATATGTGGACAACAGGATGGGAGAAAGAAAGGGACTAGCCCTTGTTCCTGTCACCATACATCACATTGTTCTCAGTCAAAAGCAGATGAAAGCAGTCGCTGGGACACTGGTGTTGGGCAAGCCTTCCTTCTTCATCTATGTCAAAGTACCTCCAAAGAGCTGCCAGTGCCGACTCCCGGATCAGACAATTGTTAAATGACTATCAGAGCTGTGGTATACCTGACAACATGGGGCCAGAGAAAGTTAAAATAAATTAAGAACAAATAAGTAGAAGCAAGACCAGGGAATATAATGAGAAGGCAACAAGAGAAATCTCTTTGTCAAGTGTAAACAGGTGTATCTTTATAATGTTTGGTAACTCTGAGACAAAAAATCCTGAAAATACCCCCAATCCCCAACATCCTCCACCTTCCAGCATCCTCTGCCCTGCAATCCTTGTTCACAGGCTCAAGGAGCACTATTGCAGATACTGCTGGTGCCTCGCCCACATCCCTCACCTCTCAAGGTTTCCATGCTTTGCTAAAGACTTCCTACAATACAGCATCAGGTCAAGGGGTGAAGAAAAAGGCTACTTCTGCACTGGCATGATCCTGAAAGTGAGTTCCTCCTCAAATTTTGCACCTTTGGCATCTCACTCATCTCACCCTAGAACTACTCTGCTGTAAGCACCTGTGTCTTTCTGTTTGGGTTTCTTCTGGCCAAAGGAATGAGCCTTGTCTTGTGCAGGGCAGGCCAGAAGTGCCAGGGAGTTGACGCACGCAGGAGTAGCCCTCAATCCATGATGAATGTAACTTAGAGGATAAGTACTGTATCTTGTCTGGCAACTCTACCCTGTGGGATAGAGCCCCAATTGCCCAAAGTTGTAACTTGCTTATTAACACATCCTTATCACTTTCTCATCACCCCTACCAGTGCTTCTTGGAATCACTTCCCAATTAAACTTAGTCTTTAAATCCTAGATGCTTCTGGAAGAAGCCACCCTAAGACAGAAACCTTAAGACACTAAAGGTAGATGCACGGGAATATCCGCCCTGGAATTTATGTGGCCAGAGCTAAGTTCATCACCAGGTCACTAAAATGGATGTTTGCTCAACTCATCATTTCAACTGACCTTGAAATACCTTCTGTTCTTTGGAAAGTAAACCTACCACTGGGCCTCAGAGTGTAGAGAATGCTATTGTGATGCATGGGGCTCCTTCTCCATTACTGACGCCCATATCTCATCCTTTACTGAGTAATTCATTCTATTGGAGAAGACACCAATGAGTAGACATTGGTGTGGCAATCCAGAGTTATACTCCCAACTTCTACTGTAAATTGGGATATAGGTGCACACTAAAGGGAAACCTTTATTGGGGGTCCACGCCAATATCTCCATGGTGTTTCACAATGACCAAGCACACAGCTTCTGGGCAATGAGACTGAGTTTAGGGTTTGGTTTGCTGTGTAATCTAAGCAAGTGATTACCTTGCTAAGCCTCAATTTCCGTATCTGTCGAGCAAGAATAATAATGAATTCACAAGATAATTGGGGGGCATTTAGTGATATGATGCAGGCATCCTGTTCATTATGGCGGTTGCTGAATTTGTTTTGTACAACTCCAGGCAGTTATGGAATAAGTGTTCTGTTTCCAAGCAGAAATTGGAAGCAATGTCCATAAGGGTCAAAGACTTTAAAGTCACTTCTCCCAATACGAAGCTGAGGCTCTGAGCAGTTGGCATGGTGCCCTCTTTTAGGAAGGGATCCCAAAGTCAAGCATAAGAGTGACCACCTACTAATAAGTCATGCAACACCATTTATGGAGCATAGAACTGAGCAGGTGGTGCCACTTCAGACAGACCATGCATTCCTTGGCTTATCAAGGCCCCAACCCACTCAAATTTATTCATTCTCACATTTGCCTGTACCCTGTGGGCATTTGAGTTTATGACTTCTGAGCTATACTGCTGTGTTTTGCACAACAATTTAAAAAAATGTGTTTTTCCCCAAATTTTTGAATTATGTTTGTAGCAGATGTTTCGTGGTTTATGTAGCCCCTGGTATATATATATATATATATGTATGTATGTATGTATGTATGTATATACTCCCCTGGGAGTTTATGTACTGTAGCCTGAAATCACAGCCAAAGACAATGATCTGTGTTATGTGCCCCTGGCCCTATTAAAGGATACAATATATTCTTCTTTCTGGCAAGTAAAAGACAGCCTTAATTTTTCAACAATAAAAAAAAATTCAAGGGACTATTTTTTCCCAGCTCTGGGTAAGAAGTTTTAAAATTGTAAAGCTAATTTTCATCCAAATAATCTCAAATCAGGTGCTTTTCTTTTAAGCCCATGCTAAAAATGTATTGATTCTTTTCTATCAAGTCACTCCTAAAGGGCTTTCAACTCCTATGGGCATTTTGCTTTCAGATGTTCTTTCTTTTACCTGAATCTCATGTGGCTTGGCAAAGATTATTTTTTATATTTTGATTCGTAGGTCCATAACGAAAGCAAAAAATCAACCTTACATTGGTATTGTATTAATTAGGGACTGTGTAAACAGTACTTAACAGTTCAAATTGAAGGTCAGTAAATCCCTAAGAGATTAAATGAATCCTGCAGGGAGCTGTGTAAATCTCCCTCCCTTTTATGGCAGACCAGTCAGGACCCCAGCTTGCCTTGTGCAAGACTTAATAAACATGGTATGCATCTAATCAAAACCATTTTGCACCCAAAGGGGTTAGAAGCATAAATCACAATTACTCTTGGCACTAAACCCTTGGCCTAGAGAGACCCAAAGTTGCCAAATACCATCAGGAGTTGACTTCTAGGACTTCAGTTAGCTGTCTGGCATGGGTTTCTAGGTCTAAGACTCCAGCCTACTTCTCAGCAGGAGAATCCAGATGGGGGGAATAAAATTTGAAAAGAATAGCAATTTCAAATGACCCCTCACTCTTTCTGGTTTCTATACTCCTTACCAGCTCTGACTTGATTCAAGAAAATATTATATATTAATACGTATCACCCCCTAGATCTACCCTTGAAGTGCCATGAATTCATTCGAGACATATGTCATTTTAAAATAAGTGTAACAACACTTTAAGTCCCAAGAACTTGGCTGAAAACAACCCAAAGCGAAGCACAAAATTAAACTCCTGAAAGCCAATTAAGTCAAGGAGGTTACCTGAACTTTTTTACCTGCATCTGAATATCAAAATGAGGCAAGGTTATTCTCACCACAGCTATAAGTTACAGTTGGGGATGAATTAAAGATACAATGAAGGAAAATTCTAAGGACAAAGATGGTCTGATATCTTGGGGACTGGGTCAAAACAGAGACTTCTTTCAAAATGCACAGTGGACATCATTAGACCTACTTTGTATCTATTAATTCTGATCTTTGTATCATCACCTCAGTAGACACGATGCTCTTCATTCCACAAATGAGGAAACTGAAGCCCAAAGGAAAGCCACATCTTTGAGTCACCCAGCTAGTTGAGTGCAGAATCTGACATTCAAAGCCAAGTCTACCCTGACCCAGAGACCACATCATCCTCTCTCCATGTTCTTCCTAGAGGAACAGGACAAAGAACATACTCAGCTCATTTCCAGAATGACTCACATGAAAGGGAAGCAACCTCTAAACTGCTAAGGAACAGCTTGTCAAAGGCAGAATTGAAACTAAAAAAGCAAGCTCTGGAGTAGGACCAAGTATCTCAGGGATAGCAAATAGTCTGCACGCCCCGACTTCCTATCCTGGCCACAGCAACCCTGACTGTATAGGCATAGGGTTTATGAATCCTTCTAAGAATGCACTCTAAGGGCCAGTATCAATCTGGGTGGCTCTTGAAATGAGACTATTCACCATCCTGGATGTAGCCATCAACTGGATGCTCATTTTCACTTTGGCAAGCCATTGTTGCGTTCATGGCCTCTCTGGCCAGGCTGAATAGGGGTTCTCTAGTCTTCCTCTTGATGTCTACCTGTAAGCTGCCTAAGGTATCCTTGGATGACCTTGGTTTTCCTCTGAAGTTGGAGGCATGTTTCCTCTCCATCACACAAAGTGTCCCAAATGACCTCTGCCCTTTTCAATCAGTCTATTTGTAACCCAAATAAACCCAGGTGGCTAAGTCTCTAAAGTGAGAAAACAAAGTAAAAGTATTTCAAATCTCTACTCACTATCTCAAGCAAATCTCAAGTGGGGAGGGGATGGCACATTGTAAATGCACAGGAAACATCTTTAAAATTTTATCCCCTTTCCTGCCCCTCTCGATAGCCTCCATTCTAATATGAGTGACACCTGGAAAGAGTCTCTCTCTCCCTTTGAAATATAAATTCCTAAAACTCCACTTTCACAGATTTTATGGCTGTCTTCCTCCTAGCTAAACTTTAGGGATGTTTATGGTATAGATAAAAAAGTCTCTCCATTTCACCCATTTGCCAAATTCTCCACAACAAAGGAGAGCCCAGGGTTTAAACCAGCAAGAATCTTTTCCTTGTAGAATCTGAAAAGGAGAATGAAGCTGAAGAATAAGCAAACACTTTGATTTTTCTACCTGTACGGTACTTGCCTTGGGTCAGATTCACTGGGGTTCACTGGGAAGTGCTTTCAGGAGCAACAACTGTAAAGGAACAAGAGACACAGGATTGGGCCAAGGGAGAACTTGGTGTCTGTGATATACTGCATCAAAGGTCACAATCAATCCTATAGGGAACTCTGGAGCTGGTTTGGCCAATCAGAGTTATTTGGAATCAAGCAAAGGTGAAGGGCCTTTTAGTCAATGGGTGTAGGCAGCCCATTGAGAAGGGGCATAATAGCCTTGGGCGAGGTAGATTCCTTCAGCCAGAGGCAGTTCCAGGAGAAGGGCTCAACGGTGAGCCATAAACATCCAATACTCTCTTGAACTGGAGGAATGAGCTCTTGGTCCTGAAGGGGGCATCTGGATGGCACACTACAGCATCCACTACATTCCTTCACTTATTCATTCAACAAACACTCTAGAAAGGGTAAAAAAAAAACGCCTACCTTTTTCACACTTGCCCTACTTTCTGCCCCCTGCCATCCCTTTTCTGTTCCTTTCTTCTCCATTTCCCTCTGTAACCCCACAGTTTGCCTGGAGCCAAAGCTTCAAGAACTGGCTGGCGCCTTAATTGCTTCTCTCTCTTCTGTGACATCAATCAGAGGTGACATTTCCCGGGCATGGAGCTGCATCCCTGTGGCTGCATATTCCCCCTGTCACAGGAGATCACTGAAGCTGTCACAAGTAGAAAGCTAGATGCCATCAGAGGAGCAGGGGGCACAGAGATGCTGGGTGACGTTCAAAGAGTTGGTCAGACACACTTCCCAGAGCGGGTTCCGAGGCACTTTCTGCCCCACTGCTCTCTGCCTTGGGGAAGTTTACGGGATCTGACATTTCAGAGGTTACAGACTGAGCCAACTCTACCGGGTCTCTCACCCAAAGCCAGGGGAAAAGGACTGGATCCTGGGTGGCAAACCCATCTCTGATGAAGGAACTGAGCAACGCAACAAGGAGAGAAAAGAAAACAAGCAGAGTGACTGCAAAATGGCCTCTGAGAGATACAGACCTGGGTTTGAGCTCTGGATTTGTCTCTTAGATATGCCTCAGTGTCCTCAGCTGTAAAATGGGGATAATAACGTCCACTTCAAGAGCTGTTGTGAGGATTTAATATGAAAATCCATTTTATAAGCTAGTCAGAAACACAGAGGCTGTTTTTGGCCCCTCTCTTTTGATTCCTCCAGCTACCCTTGTTACCTGCAGCCAATCCATCAGCAAATTACATCAGTTCTGTCTCCAAAACATGTCCTGAAAATGACCACTTGGCTACCACCCTGGTCCAAGTCACCATGGTCTCCTGCCTGGACAACTGCAGTACACTCTTAGTTGTTCTTTCTGCTTCCCCTCTTGTACCTCCACCAAACTCTGACCAAGTCAAAGTCACTTTTGCGAAAAATAAATCAGATCTCGTCATCCTTCTAATTGACATCAATTGGGAGGCTCTCATCACACTTGGAATGAAAAGTCCCTCCACCGTCTGACCCTGAGCCCTCTCCAACTCCATGTCCAACCACTGTCACTCTTGTTCACTAAGTTTCATCCCCCGTTGCCTTTCTTTCTTGGACATGCCAAGTTTGCTCCCACCTCAGAACCTTTGCACCTGCTGTTACCTGTGCCTACAATGCTAGCCTCCTGAGATCCCTGCTCTGGTGTCAACTTCTCAAGGAGGACATCAATGACCACTCTCTTGATGGGGTTCTCCCTCTTCCTATCTCCTTGTTTAGTTTCATCAACACATGTCTACGTTGCCAATATTTTCTGATTAATTTATTTACTCATTTGTTTATTTTCTGTCTCCCCTACTAAAATCCAAGCTTCAAGTCATCATGGACCCCATTCACTTCATTCAATATTATATCCGCAGAACCTTGCACAGTGCCTGGGACAAAGCAGATGCTTGATAAAGACTTGTTGAGTAAATGAAGGACACACATGCCTGGCCCACTGTAAACATACTATAATCATTGTATTAATATTACTATTAGAAAGGGGAAGATCTCTAGCCCACTGTCAACTCTCAAAGCACAATCAGGGGTGCTTCCTGCACTAATGGAGATGGAACTGGCAGCTGGAGATGTCTTGTTCCACTCTCAACAGCTTCCAGGGCTGCTGTTTAAGTTATATTCAGGCTGACAAAGGCCAAGCAGGTGCTGAGGAATGTCCCAATCCATCTCAATTTCAGTTTTTCACCCAAGATTCATGAGCTTTCAGAGCTTAAAGGGCCCGAGAGACTGTCCAGTCCAGCCATCTCATTTTTCAGATGGAAATACTGACGCCCAGAGAAGTTAATCATATCACTGGTTCTTCAATACAGGAGTCTCTGACCTGGATCCATCACCTTCAGCTGATCCTCAGGCCTCGAGCTTGTGTTCTTTGCCTGGCTCTTTGTGTGTCCTTCTTGTGACAGTTGATCTGACTGGGAGCAATTCCTTGACTCCTCCAATAGATCCTGTGAAATTCCCTAGCTATATTCACCCACAAATTCTGCTGTGTTAATGTGCTCACCACACCTTGAGGAAATCTTGTTCAAATTATCCATCCTCCCTCTGCACAGACGCAAGTCCGTGATAGCAGGGACGAGTCTGCCTTATGCACTTTTGTATCCTCAGTATCCACATGGTACTGTACAGAGGTTCCCCATAAACACCTGCTGGGTGGAAAAGAATATAAACTTGCATTCATATGGAGGATTTTTAATTCTCTCACCATTGCCTCGTGGCTGCAAGAAAAGTCTTCTCCTACTTTCAAGCCTTGCCTTTTCCCACCCCACTTTTTCTTAGCACTTCTAGCATCAGCTGGATTTTATTATTAATAATAAAAACAGCTTATGATTTATGGGGCACCACGGAGCCTAGGCTGACTCAGGGGCTTAAGTTTTGCACATAAAAGTCAAGCCTGCTACCTGAAACCCAGCGGTTTGGTGAGGAAGGGTGAGGGAAGGAAAAAAAAAATGAACCAAAACTGGCAACTGTGGACCAAGTCCTTGGGTTTTCTTCGGCAATGTATCCTGTTCAGATCCAGGAGGGTGAACACAAGTTCGCCCTGCCATGCTCCTCTCTTCTTCCCCAGTTCATCATCCTGGCCTTGCCAAGGACAGGACTCCAGAACTAGTGTATATTCCCATAAGTCAGAAAATCACCACTAGAGACTGGAGAGAGACCTTAAGATCTAAATTAGAGGTCACTATTGGCTTGTGAGCATGTTTTATTTGGCCCATGTCATGTTTGTAAGAAATCTGAATTAATTGAAGACGTTCAAAAATCAGATTTTACATTTAAAAAAATCTCAATTTTTCTCTTCCTTGAAGAATAAGGAGCTCTGGCAATGTTGGGTCAGCATTCCTGCTCGCCGGCAACTGGCAGAAGCTGAATAATGGCTTTGCCCTTTAGAGGGGCAAGGGCACCCCAGTTTACCCAGCCTTTTTCCCTCTTATGTCATCGCCACAGGCCCTTCACTCATTTGCATAAAATGTCTGGCCTGGAAGAGTTTACCACCCATGAATCAGCCAACTCTCCATTTAACAGAGGGAAATGCTGAGATGTAGAGAGGAAAATAGACTTGCCCATGATTATCCAGCAAGCTAGTAATAGTCCTAGACCTAGACTCCAGGTCTCTGGCTCTTCAATCCAGGATCATTTCCCCACATCACACTCATTACATTGCTCCTGGTAAGGCCACTGTCTTAGTTTCCTATGGCTCCATAACAACCAACAACTGGGTAGGCTAAAAGAACCAAATTTATTCTCTCACAGTTCTGGAGAGCACAAGTCTGAGATCAACGGGTTGGCAGTGTGGCACTCCCTCTGGAGGTTCCAGGGGAAAATTCTTAGATGCTAACTCATCCCATTTCTAGTGGCTCCAGGCATTCCTTGGCTTGCAGGAGCATCACCCCAATCTCTGCCTCTGTCTTCTTATGGCCTTCTTCTCCTCTTTGTACCTGTATGTCTCCCTCTTCTGTCTGTCCTCTCTCCCTGAGCCTCACTTTTATAAGGATACCTGTCACTAGCGTTACAGCCCACTCAGGTAATCCCAAATGACCTCATCTCTAGATCCTTACGTTAATGGCATCTACAAAGTCCCTTTTCCCAAATGTGGCCCCATTCACATTCCAGGGATTAATACATGGGCATATTTTATTGGGAGGGCACTATTCAACCACTACAGCCACTGAGTTAAAAAAAAAAAAAAAAAAAAAAAAAAAAAAAAAAAAAAAAAAAAAAAAAAAAAAAAAAAAAAAAAAAAAAAAAAAAAAAAAAAAGCTCACTAAAGAGCTCCAGCTCCGCGGAAAAGAATGTAGCTAGAAGGTTTAAACTGACCAACAGTTCCAGCGCACAGGTAAATCGATAAGCAAATTAGAAAGCCAGATGATTTCAATAAATAATGTTAGAATACTTGATTATTAGAAAAAAAGTAAAAATAGCCACAATAAGGCAGCCAAGACTTCTATGGGCTTATTTTGTGCTAGGCACTAAGCTTTATATGAATTAACTCAATCTTTCACTCACCTTATGAAGCAATACTATTTTATTTACAGGTAAGAGATGGGAAAACAGTCACAGAAAGATTGACTCATCCAAGATCAAACAGCTAAATTACAAATGGAGTAAACAGTTCTTTTGAGTAATTTAAATATGAAAAAAAGTTTCTGTTCTATATGTGGAGAAGGACTTCTATGCCTTGGTAGGAACCATAATAGAGAATTTTAATGGATGTGACTCCATGAAAAAAATCTAAACATGTTATATCAAAAAAAATTTAAGAAAAAAAAATGACAACTGACAAAATTGGGGGAATATTTGTATGTTATGATAGGAAAGGTTTAATTTATAATGGTTAACCTATAAGGAACATTTACAAATGAATAAAAAGGGTAGACACCCTAATAGGAAAATTGGAAAAGCACATACGTGCACAATCAATTTGTAAAAGCAAAACTTCAAAAAGCCAATAAGCACATGAAAAACAAAGTTCAATCTCATGAGTGAATAAATTCAAAGAAAAATAGAAATACAATTTTTTTCTTCTCAAAATTGGCAGTAGTTTAAAGACATGATAATGGCTTGCAATGAGGAGGGAGAGAAGGCCAGGGATTCTCATGTATTACTAGTGGGAATATGAATTGGCACAATTTAGCAAATTTATCCAAAATGCTTATACCAATCAAATGAGCAATTTCTCTCCTAGAACGTTAACCTAGGGAAATAATCAAAGACACAGAGAGATTTTTGTCTAAGGTGACTTTTGAAGAACTGTAGGAAAATCGGAAACAATGATACATCCAAAAACATAAAACCAATTAAAGTTATAGTCTTACAATGGACTATTTTAACTGTCAAAATCATGTATCTGAAGAATACTTAAAGGATAAGAGAAAACATAAGAATTGCTAAACGGAAAAAAAAAGTCTGTATCATCACAGGGGGTGTGGTGTTTATATAAGTATACGTGAAAGAAGGACAAACTAGAAGGATATTAATAGCATAACAGTGGTAATCTCCAGAAGTTGGGATTGGGGTGATGTTTATGTTGTGATGTATGATGACGTCTTTATGTTTTTCTGCATTTTCCAAGGCTTCTTCAATGAGTGTGTAGGTGGTACCTCTCTGTGCTGTTGACAACGTTTCTGGTTCCCCACCTCCCAGGCATCTAAGTAAAATTCACTTTCTGGCCCCCTTCTGTTTGGGTAGGGACATACGATTAGATGTGACTAATGAGTTGTTAGCAGAGCAATGTTGCTCTCTTCTTAGTTGTTACATTTCTATGACAATGCAACACAATTACATGTGAGATTGGGTCTGTTCTGTTAGCCAGTCCCTCAGAGTGTGCATTACAGGCAAGCTCATGTGCTGACCCAAGATGAGCATGGAACATAAAAGAAATAAACATATTTTCCTTTGTTTTTAAATCCACTGAGAGTTGTTTCTTACCACAGCATAACCTAGCTTATCCTGACTAATACCATGTGTTGCTTTTAGGAGCCGAAAAAAAAAAAAACTACCAAGAAAGAAAAAGTATGCATGTGGTGATCTTTAAGACATTTTAGGATCTAGAAATGTTTGAACAATGTTGTTATAAAGGAAAAAAGGCACTTATCACTGACCAACTCTTCACAAAAGTTCATCTGCTTAATGTGACTAGTATAGGCCCTCCACTAAAGCTGGTATGAGAAATGGTATAGTGTAGGGCTCAGCAGCCCCAGCTCTGGAATGAAACTGGACCCGAGTTCAACTCCTGGCTCTGCCACCCATCCGCTGTGCAAATTTGGACCAACAATTTCATCTCTCAGCCTCGGTCTCTTTATAGTTAAATCTGGGGACAATAACTACCTACCTCCAAGAAATGGGAAGATGACTGAATGAGATATATAGCAGGTGACTACATAATCCATTGTCCAAACAGGACACTAAAAGTGCTACTAATACTTATTCTGAGCCAATGGATATAAATGTCTTGGGCAAACCTCTACATAAAGTTACCCTAATTCAGGGATTCTCTGTCTTGGCTGTACATTGGATTCACCTGGGGAGCTTTAAAAATACTGATGCCTGGGTCCCATCCCCAGAGATCCTGTGGGGTGTGGCCTAATTACTGTGAACTATAAAACTCTCTGGGTGATTCCTCTATGCAGCCATGGTTGAGAATCACTATCCTAGATATATGTGAATCCATTATCAGTACTAATTATCATTATTATTATTACATTGCTCATGTTATTATTAGAGAGAATGATAGGTACTATGCTGGGCCTATAGTGATAACGTCGGCAGCTATTACTATAATTAATAATCATTACTAACAAAGAGAACATCTTGCCAATCACAATAAGCCTGAACTTAGAACACTGGTTCTCAACCAAGGGTGATTTTGGCCCCCCACCTCCTGGAGATATTTGGCAACGTCTGCACACATTTTAGGTTATCACAACCAGTGTAGGGGGAGGGGGTGCGACTGGCATCTACTGGGTAGAGACAAGGGATGCTGCTAAACATCATTCAATGCATAGGACAGCCCCTCACAACAAGAATTATCTGGCCCCCAAATATCAATAGTACCAAGGATGAAAAAGAAACTGCTTCAGAAGTTAGGATAAGGAAAAACTATTGAAACAGGAAGTCATATCAGAAACTCAGGAATAGCCTTTGTAGTCCTGCCCTTACATTCCTGCTACTCCTGCCAGTTCTGGAGGAAGAAATCCCCTGGGGCTGGGCCTGTGTTGCACAGTCAGCACCTCACTTAAACCCCTCCATGGATCCAGATCACCGCACACCAGGTATGCACTTGAGACTGCATTTCGACTTGGAGGAGCCGTTCAAAAGACTTGGCGTCCTCCAGTGCTGCAAGTGTTTATAAGAGACTTCCTCTGGAAAGAAAGGTCATCTAGGGAAAACCAGAAACAGATTTCTTTTCTTTCTCTGGCTAACTTCTGTCAGGCACTCAAAGAGGCTTACTAGCACCTTAGTGATGGAAGAGAAACATTTGAGAAAGAGAAGGGGGAGAAGCTGAGTCTACATGAGTGCGTGAAGGCGGCACTGAGGGTCAGGCCAGGCTGTGGTTTGAAGGAGAAGGAGGCAGAATTAAAGAGAGACCAAAGGAAAAGAGGGAGAGATAGAGAAAGCAGCTAGGGAATAAAGGTTAGAGGGTTGATGGATAGACTGGTGAAAGAAGAGATACATGGTTGGATAAGTGGGAGGGTGATGGACAAATATATGGGTGGGTCAGTGGGTGGGTGGATGTGTGAAAAGGTAGCTGTATGGATGGATGGATGCGTGAGCGGGTGGGAGGCAGATGGGTGAATGGATGGACATAATAATTCATCTCAATCAAACATATTCTATCTTTATGTAAGATTGCAAATTGGTGGACCTTTGTTGACTATGGCAGCCAACATGTTCTATTTGGCTTACTCATTACCTTTGGACAGTGGTTCTCAATCCTGACTACATGTTAGAATCACCTGGGGAGCTTATAAAACTCCTGCTGCTCGGGTGCCACACTCCAGAACAATTATGTACATCTCTGGGGGTGACACCCAGCATCTATTCTTTTTTTAAAAAAATACCCTCATAATTCAAATGACATCTAGGTTTGAGGACCAGTATACATTTAAATGACAATATAACTCGGCCAGTGTAAAGCTTGATCAAAGCTCTTGCAGCTGTTTATCTCTTCTCTTGAGCAGCTTCTCCTACATCACAATTTCATCAGAGACTGTCCCCACTCTGACACGGGGCACATTCTGCTCAAGGCTAGGAGCCCCCACCGTGGATTCATATCCAACCTGCAGAGAGGAAGAAGGAGGAGGCTTTTGGCACATCCATTTTTCCTCCTTCCTTTATGAAACTGCCAAAACAACATAAAAGAAAATTTTAGAGAAAGTATCACCCTTAGTTGCACCACAAACATAACTCTGCATTTGTGGGCACTGCATATCAGCCTTGGTTTACAAGCATGACTGGGATCATGGAGTGGGGGAAGGAGTCGGGCATACCAGGTTTCCAATTGTGACATATGGTGTATTACCTGCACTGATTTAGCAACGTTACTTACTTCGCCAAGCCTCAGGTTCCACATTTGTAGAAGGGAGCCAATACTGTCCTCATAACTTGCAGGATGGTTTGATGGACGGCTTGGAAAAAATATGCATTTGTCCAATGTCTGGTGCATAGAAGCTATGCCATGCTTTAATCCCAATTATTCCTGCTTTTAGAGTTTAAAGGCAGCATAGCCAGTCAGTCCTGATTTCAAGTTCTAGGTCTCCCACTTACCAGCTGAGGACTCTGGGCTGAACATTTAACTTCCCTGAGCCTGAAATTCCTCATCTGTCTCACAGGATTGGTAATGCCTGTCTCTTCAGATCATTGCGAGGGTTAAATAAAAAGAACCTCGTACCGGTGGGCACTTGGAAGTAGCACCTGCTATTATTAGTAGTATTACCATTATTATTATGATTATTATTTCTTGCAATATTTACATCTCAATATTTATTGTCAAAGAACTATGTTTAATTCAAATGGCCACAAACAGGGGCAGATACAGGTCTGGGGGATCCACAGTGAATTCAGTTGGGGTGGGGGTGGCTGTTAAGAGAAAGAGTACAAAAACATCTTTCTTTTGCAAATTTTTCAGAATATAGGCCCACTGGAACAATTTGCTAGGGCCCCGCTCAGGGCTCTGGAATGGGCTTGAGTCGATTTGGTGCCCTGATGCAAAAGCTTTTCAGCTTCATGGGAAGTCTGTTTTGACTCTGAAAGTTTTTTTAAAAGGGGAAGGCAGAGCCGTAGGGTTGAGGGAAACAAGGACCCCGACTATCAGTCTTTTCCTTTAGAGCCCTGCCAGCCTGTTATTAAACGGTCTTTCATGAATTCCTCACATCTGTACTATTGGGCTTTGCAATGGTGTCAGGCAAAGGGGTCCTCTCTCTGCCTCCTCCTCCTTCCTGCCCTCCATCTCCTCCCGCCCCCCGCCCCCACCATTTCCAGAGACTTGGCTGGCTCCTAAGGTTCCAGACAGAGGAGCTAAACACGTTAGCCAACAGACTAGGAAGACACAAAAGGCGGCAGGAATCAAATAAAAGGAAAACGCAGCAGCCACAGGTCAGTCTTGTATAAATATTTATGCTGGAGGAAAAGTTGGTGCCTGAATAATGACCTTGTGGCTGGTATTAATAGAGATAATGTGTGTCTCTAGGACATGCCGCCAGAAAAAGAAAAGGGGTGGGCAAAGGGAGGGGGAGGCAGAGCGCGAGCAGGAGCCAGGGAGGTTATAAATCTTTGTGCCAAGCTGGAGCCCCAGCTGACCTTCATACCTCTCTCTCCTGTCCCATCCAGCGACCCCTCCCCCATCTGCATCTCCAAATCTATTTTCCCTCCTTCTCCTCCATCATGTCTGTACGCAGTCACTCACTCATGTGTTAGCCATCTTGGGGCCAAGTCCTGTAATTGCAGCAGATGGCTTGATGGCGTGCTGGGCATATAGTTGGTGTCTAATAAGGTTCAGGGCAGCGGACTGACTGAACCATACATGGAGCCAAGCCTCTGTTGTCGTTTACAGGACTCCAAATATGGGTACCAATTTTATTTTTAATGGTTTCCCTGTCTGTACCTTCCTCCTCCAATCAGCCTCAACACTAATACAGCTCACGGGAACTTTCCAAAGGCGAATCTGATCATGCATCTCTCTCTCCTGAAAAAAAATTCCCTCAGTAGCTCCCACGGTCTTGAGAATTAAATCCAAATCCTTCAATACAACACATATGCATTTTTATCACCTGGCTCTGCTTAGCTTTTCTGCTTCATCTCCTAGATCCCCCACTCCCCTTCCGCAACAGAATTACTAAATCGCTCGTAATTCCCAAGATGTCATACTACCTTTCACATCCGGGTCCTTGCACATGCTAGCCCTTCTACCTGGCATGCCTTCTGTGCACTTCTTAATTTGGCTGTTTCATCTGCATCCTTAGGCTTCTGTTAGGTCTCACCCTTCCTTCAGGAAGGATTCCCTGAATTACAGGCTCTTTTCTAATTCTAATTCTGCAGTCCTATAGGACCCTGTGACCTTATCCTTGGAAGTCTTTGTCCTTTTACTTTGTCTCTCTCCTTTGAAAGCCTGAATATTATGAGAGTAGCAAGCTGACATCTCTACATCCACATGCCTAAATCAAGACCTGGCACATCATGGGTGCTCAGGAAATGTTTGTCAAATGAGCCGCTGGTGCAGGAACACAGCCTTTCTCTGCTTAAAAGAAAATCTTCTAGGGCTAAGTAAGTAGAGGCCTTAACATCTGGAAAAGTTCCTGTCTTCATCTAGGACATAGGAGCCCAGGGCTTTTCTTCTTCCTTCATCTGCCAGATGGACCACCCTTCCAAAATGAGTTTCCCTACCATTGCAGAGGAGAGATCCCATTTCTAGGAGAAAATAAAGGAGAGGGAGAGGGAAAAAAAGAGAAAGAACAACTCCACTCAAAACGTTTCCAAAGCAGCGCTCCAACTCAATGAAGATGCTGACTCCAGGATAGGAATATCAGGATGTAAAAGAAGATTCCTCCCTGGAGTTGAACACACAGCTTCTTGGAAGCAGATTCAGATCTCCCCAGGTACAGGCCATGGAGCAAGATGTTCCTGGAGGAAACCTGAGGCCTGAAGCCACTGCACCCGCTGCCCCTTCCTGAAGCACAGCCCAATTTCAGAATTTAATACTTCTCTAGCAGAAACCACAGTGGAAGAATTTGTTATTTAAATTCTCCGGTCTCTAAAGTCCTAGGCTGTTGATGATCTGTGCATCATATAGAAAGAAGGAACTTAGAATCACCCACCACCTCTATGGCATGGCCTTAGCACAGCTTATTTCCTTTAATCTTCAAGAAGGTCCTGGGAAGAGGAAGCATCGTCTGCATTTTCCAGATGAGAAGCTGAGGCAGGTAAGGATCACAGCCTAGATTTGACCATTGTCTGGGTGAACCCAAAAGTTCTCTCTCCTCCACTAGCCTTCTTTAAGTGGCATCCTCCACCATGCCACTAAAAATGTATGTGTCCTGTTGAGGACCACCTCTGACTGTCACCTAATATTAGAATGGACCATGCCTTTTCCTTATTCTGTCTCCCCTTTCCTGCCTGCCCAAGGATCAGGTACCAAGCTGATGGATAACACTTATGTCCTCAGCTTTGGTCAGCATGGCTGGGCTAACTGGGCTAAAAGAGCAAAGCCAAACGCCACTTGGAGAATTCCAGTGGAATGACACTTGCCCCATAATGTGAGTATAAAATGCTTCCCTGAAGAAGGCAGAAAAGGCTGGGGACGAGGGGGAAGGGGGAAAGTAAAGCAGGATGGAAGAAGAGGAAAAGAGAGGTGACTGGGAAAGGGTGTTAGGAATAAAGGAGACCATCAGGAGGACCACTTAGGGAAGGAGGACAGCAGGTCAGAAGGCAAAGGGCAGGACAACCTCCAGTTACTAAACCCTCTACATTTCCTTCTTTGAATCAAGACTGATTACATTTCTGCATTGGAATCTAAACTCTGGAAGTATGCAGAATATATATAGTTCCCCTTCTGGCTGTAATTCCCTTCTCCCATACACCTGAGGTAAGAAGTATTGGCCTCACCACAAGTATTCAAGAACACCCACTCAGTGTACCCTCCAAATGTCTTAACTAATTAAGAATGCAATTGAAGAAAAGATAATGAGGGTAACCTGGTGGTTTGAAATGTACTTTCCCCTCTGAAATAGCCTTAATAAGGACGAAAACCACCGCAATTTTTTACAAAATGAAATTTAGCCACCACTTGTCCTTAATGTAGATTCATTTTTGTTTTAATAAAACTCAAAGCATCCAAGAACACACTATTAATGCTTCCCAGCATCAGCTCTTGGGATATAATGCATTTGGCCCCTTCAGATTTTGCAGTGGAAATCCTGAGTCATGGCCCAGTTGCCAGCCTGGGGAGTAGAAGGAAGCTGACTGGCCCTGACTACAGATCTGCAGAATTCATCCAACAGTCCCCACATTTCATCTGACATCACTGGTGCCCCCACCATGAGTGTTTTGCTTCCTTACCATGCTTCCTGGCAGCTGGCCAAGCAAGGTGTTTGATTCCAGGGACATGTGGGTAACATGACCAGCGATGACACTCAGCTTCCACAATACATCATTTGCACAAGTGTAACTCTCACCCCACACGGACACCTGAGCTTCTGCAGCATGGAGATCTTCTGAGCTAGTGTCCTCTTGAACAGGGGTAGGGAGGCATCCCACACCTGTAGACCTGGCCATTCTCCATAGTGTCATGATTCAGCTTCCCTTTCACAATAAATTGCTCCTCCAAAAACATGTCCAAAGGCATGAGCTCATGTTCAACTTCCATCTGGACTGGGAAGTCTTCCTTAAGCTCCTCTGTCTCCTCCACATGGCCACTCAACAGGTGGTCAGTAGGTCAAGAGATGCTTTTCAATGAAATAGAACTTGTCCTCTTTGTCCTCATCACAGTGCCAAGGAAAAAGAGACGCAGACCTCAGGAAGCCCAGCATTTTGATTTGAAAATCACTGTCGAGTCCCCTCATAATAACTCAGAGCAAAAGTGGGGAGTGAGGAGGATATACAGGGCCTGGAAATTGAACTATAATATCTAAGGCCCCAAAGCAATTTCTCAATCCCTCCCTCCTAGTCTACATTCTTCTTTCTCTTCTCCTCTTCCTTTCTCTTTCTCCCTCTCCCTCTCTGCCCCTCCTTCCTTGCTCCCCCTTGTTATGCTTGCTCCTAATCAGATTCATCACTCTCAATTCCATAACTTCCCTGCTCCGTCAGAAGACTGCCCTAAGCTGACTTCTGTCTGCTCCAGTCCCACCTCAGCCCTTCTACACATTTGGCTCCATTTAATTCAAATTTCTGAGATGTCGTCTGATTGGCCCAGCCCATAAGCCCAGTCTGATTGGCTGCCTTGATTAGGAATCACCTCACATCCAATCAGTCATGACCAGGGTGAGTGAAGGAAGTGGAGTCATGTGATACACAGTGTGGTTGTCTATACCACAAGGACTCAGATCAGGGCAGTTTCCTTTGGGAAGGGGTGTGGGTAGGCAGGTTTGCCCCATAAATCCCCATTTTATTATTGAGGACTGTGTCTAAGAGAAGGGAAGTGACTTGGAGAAAGAAGTAGAATGTTATAATAGATAAAGACTTGGAATTGGAAGACCCAAGTTCAACTACTTGCTCCACCCCTGAGTTATCTGTCTTCCATAAACCTTAATTTCCCCATCTGATAAATGAAGGAAATAAAGCCTGCCCTGCCCCACCTCTCTGATATGTTCTATGAATCAAATTAGATTATGGATAAAACATGTTCTATAAGCTGCAAAGTACTATTTTCATATACATTCTCACTATTATCCAAAGTCACCCAGGTACTTATTAAAGAGATTTTATCCAATTTGACTTGGCTAATCTGTGCATCACTCATGTTCAGGATGCTAACTTGATTCTACCAGGCAAACATAGTTTGCCTTTAAAAGGTGGCTGGGGATGTGGGCAGTGGGGTGTCAGGGGGTGGAGACAGATAATTAAAAGGCAAATTTTCCAAAAAGAAAAGGAAGAGAAAGTATTTGTCAAGGGCCTAGTAGCACATGGTAGGACCTTTCCAAATGGTGTCTCATTTACTCCTTAAAGCTCTATGAGGGAGCTGTCCTCATTCCTTATTTTATGAGCTCACACAGCTAAATAATTGGATATATTAGGATTCAAACCCCAGGAAGTTTTACTCCATCCCGCTAATTTCCCCTCCTGCCAGCAAGTTTGCAAGGAGGAATCTTCATTGCTTCCCTCCCCCACTTAATTTTATTCCCCCCCCCCTTTCATTCTCTGGCCCTTCCTGGGAACATCAATACTTAATGCTTTGTGTTGTCACGTTCATAGCTGTGAAGGATCCAATTGTGTGGTTGATCTATAATGTAAGGTTAATGCCTAATTAGCTCGTTTAACATTTCTTTCGTGTATAATTCATGATAGGTCATTAACAAAAGCCAGGGCAAAGAGAAGGGCATGTTCATCGCCATAAATCAAAGCCTAAAAACATCATAGAAACAGGAAAATGCATGTATTATTCAGGTCAAACAAAAAGCCAGGTCTGCATCAGGCTCCTCAGTTCTCTTCTGACCTTGAGGTCAAGGGACCAAGTGTAAGGCTTGAGGGATATTTGCTAATAGCAGAAATGGGCTGCCCAGGGCCTACTAGGGACACATATCTCTTGGTCAACATATGGCTACAGATTTCATGGTTAAACTTATGGCTCCCCAGATGGAAAAGACCCCTTCAACCACCAATGTACAAGTACCACCACCAATAAATCCATCCATTATATCTATCTCCATGTATGCATACATATACATATACAAGTGTATATGTGTATGCATATGTGCATATATAAAAATATTCTATGTATCAGCTAGCTATTGCTGCCTAACAAACTATCCCAAAATTCAGTGGCTTTTCACAAGCCTAAGTTTCAGTTGGTTGGTGTTATTGATCTGGGCTAGGCTCAGCTGATCTCAGCTGGGTTCTGTTTGACATCACTCACATGTCTGGCTGTTGGCTGGCCACTGTTTATAGAGTAATGGGTGACTGGACCACATGTCTCTAGTGAAGTCAGGGTTCCTAAAGATAGTTTAGAAGCATACAAGACCTCTTGAGGCCTAGGATCAAAACTGGCATGTTGTCACTTCTGCAGCATTTTATTGACCCAAAGTAAGTTACAAACCCAGTTTAGATTTGGAAGTGGGCAAATAATTCACCTTTTGATGAAAGGAGCTGCAAAGTCACATTATAAAGGGTACAGAATGGATGGAGAATTGCAGCTATTTTTGCAATTATTCTACTAAAACCCATTTTGCCTTATAGCAAATAATTTATCCATTCTTCCAACAAATACTTATTGAGTACCTACTACATGCCAGACACTTCTAGTTGCTGAAGAAGCAAGACAAAGTTCCCACTTGCATGAAGCTTACTTTCTAGTGGAGGATAAGAAACAAAAAATAAACGAGTGAATAAATACATACATAAGATACTTTTAGATGGTTTAAATGCTTCAAGGAAAATATAAACTAGCTATTAGGTGGCTAGAGACAATTTTTGATAGTGTAGTCTGGGAGGGCTTCTCTGGGTAGTTGACATTTGAGCTGAGAATTGAATGATGAGAAGGAACCATCCATGCAGGGCTAGGAGTAGAATATTCTAGCAGGAGAAAGAGCAGGGACAAAGGCTCTGAGGAAGGACTCCCTCAAGGAGCAGAAAGAAGGCCATTGTAGCTAGAGTACAGTAAGTGAGGAAAGAAGTTTGCCAGATGAAGTCCTGGAGGTAAGCCAACTCTTGGAGGGAGGTATGGTTATTTTGAGGAACATAGAATTCAAAGAGGTGAAGTGACTTAACTTGTCTAAGGCCCTGGAAATAATGAGTGAATGGCAGAGCTAGGATTTGAACCTGGCTTTTGACTGAGCTCAAAATCCACACTCTTTCCACTGTCCCATCCTGCCTGCTAGGACAAATTACAAGTTGGGACTTTTTCATGTGAGCAAACAAGATCCCAGGCAGCAATCTATTGTAAAAGTTCATTATGGAATTTGCTGATGGTCCAAGCGAGACACCCCAGCTCAGTTTGTGCTGATGATGCCTTTGGCTGATTCTACTCCCACTGCCCCTTTGGCAGCCTAAAGACCAGCGCACACAACACAGAGCCCTGTGACAATCTGACCTGCGGCAGCATTCCCCCTCCCCTATCCCTGCCTTCCCAGGGGTAAGCACTTTTCAAGGGCTCCGTATTTTCCAGGTGACTTCACTCCTGTCCCACTCTCAGGTCCTTCCTGGGAAGGGCATCCCTTGAGTAAATCATAGGCTTGTCCATAGCCAGAAAAAGAAAAGGAAAAACAAGATGGACTAATATCTGCTGATAAACTTCATACAAGATCCAGATGCCCCATTTCATGAATTCAGTTGCCTTACTTGGTGGCCAAAGTCTTGCAAGGCTTGGCACTGCTCAAAATATGCTATTCAAAATGCTGAATTTTCTCACTGAGTGCCCTCTATGTGCAAAGGACTATTCGAAGCAGTAGAGATATGGCAGTTAAGCAAGCAAAGTCCCTGCCCTTGAAGAGCTTGCATGAATAGATAAGAAAATAATGAATTGATTAAATACATGACATGTGAAATGGTGAGGCGATGCATGCTATGGGGGAAAATGAAGCCAGGCAAGGAGGAGAGGAATTGTTGGACAGGGGCCAAAAGCGATCAAGGAAGCCTCTCCAAGAAGTAGATTTTTGAGTAGAATCTTGAAGAAAATGAGGGTGTGAACCCAGCAGCTATTGAGAAAAGAGACTTCCATGCAGAAAGGAACAGAAGAAAAATGCTTTAGACTCTTCTAGAACCATAAAGAGGCCAGTCTGGCAGGAACAGAATGGGCAAAGGGAGAGCAGAGGGATAATGTCAGAGAAGTCATGGGAGCCAGGTCTTGGAGGGCCTGTGAGGACCTCGGCTTCTACTCTGAGAGATGGGAGCCCCTAGAAAGTTCTAAGGAGAGAAAGGACACAATTTGACGGGTTTTCACAGGATCTCCCTAGCTGAAGTGTCAAGCAGAGACTGAAGGGACAGAGGCTTGGCAAAACACAGAGACCTGTGAGAAGGCTGTTGCATGTGCTCAAGTGAGAGAGGACAGAGGCTGAGTTTTAGGGGGTAGCAGTGGAGGGAGGTGTGATATGAGTAAAAAAGACAGGTAATCAAAAATAATTGCACATTGAATAATTTAATTGAAATGATGAATATGGACAGTTACAAAGAAGAGGTAAAGATGGTAAGAGGATGTGTAACAAGGAAACTGGGCTGCTTTTTTACTGGGAACGGGATAATCAGGGAGGGAAAACTCCCCAGAAGAAAAGGCAAATAAGCTGCAACCTGAAGGACTGGCATAAGACAGCTAGATGCAGGTAAGGAAAAGGGTATCTCAAGCAGAAGGAAGAGCATAAGCAAAGGCCCTGGGGCAGGAAGGAGACGGGTGAGGGTGGCCATTTGGATGCTGATAAGAACATGTTTTCCCACTGTGATGTGCTACCCTGTTTGCTTACCTCTGAAATAATCAATGATTCAGATACTTCATAGCAAGAGGCCCACATTGGCTCCAGATTGCTTTTACTGCTTTTTTTTTTTTTTTTTCACTCCTCTGTAGGCAGTTAAGGATGATTCAGACCTTCCCACCTAGTAAATCAGTAATGACGATGGGTCAGTCTGGATAGGCTGGGGCGAGATTAATAATGCTGGTGTGACTTTGACCTGTCTAGAACTGAGTGTCCCTCATTGGGAAGGGCCTGGGAAATCCTTCTTTGTCCCAAATCCCTGCCCCCATAGACAACCCTGCTGCTTTACTAAACTAAGCAGGTGTGCAGGAGATAACAGGATGGCCCCTCAAAGAGGGAATCAAGATTAAGCACATAAACTGGCCTTTTAAAAGCTTAGAGGGCCTTTCCAATTGGATCCCAAATGGACCACACTTGAGAAATTAAATAAACAGCATTTGTCAAGGGCTTTTGTGGGCTCCCAGCTGTATTTATTTATAGGTGGGTCTGTTATTTATGGGCGCTCATGCTCCGTATAAAAGCTTTGTTGGAGAGAAATGGTGGGAGCAGGCAGAGTGCTTTAATGCTTACTCGGACACTTAAGTATTTGCTCCAAGGAGCTCAAACAATGAGCACTTGCTGTTTTTGCCCCACCGAAGCCTGGTGCTAGTACATATCAGGATGGGAATCGTGGAAATTCTGGACCACTGGGCATCTCCCTTCAAAGATCAGGATTCCTCTCAGGGATCTAAAAGACACCATTCCCTGGAAAAAGCTGAAAATCTGAGCTCAGCACATCTTTGACTCATTATGAATTCTAGTTCACAACTGGGAAGGCCCACTGACTACAGCCCCAAATCCTCACACAAAGTAAGTGCTCAATAAATGTTATATAAATGGGTGAAGAATGACTGTAAGCTGCCCCCATAGTTAGGAAACTGAAAAATCAGAGAAATCTTAAGACATTATCCTATGGAATGCCCTGCAAAACAATTTAGCAATATGTAACTTGGGTCTTGAAAAGTCCAAAGCTTGTGCTTAGTAGTTCTCCTGTAAGAAATCATCCAATGAAGAAAGCCAAACTTTAAGAAAAGTGAAGGAAAGGGATGGAGAAGGGAGAGGAGGGGAGGGGAAGGAAAGACTATAGGAAGAAAGAAAAGAAACTCAATGCACAAAAAAATGTTCATTGCAGTGTTATTTATAATGGTCAAAAATTAGAAACACTCTGAATATCAACACTAGAGGAACGATTATGTTAACTTTGGTACATCCATAGTTTAGAGGTTACTGAGCAGGTACTAAAAATGTACTCATAAAAATAATATTACAGAAATACAGAAATGCCTATGTTAAAATATTGCAGGAAAATGCAGGATACAATGTTTACTTTACAGTGTTATTAAAATTATGGAATCTTTTTTAACTATTAGAGAATAAAGACCTAAAAAATCCAACATGTTAAGAGTAGCTATGTTTAAGCAGGTAAATTATGAATGGTTTTAAAAATTTCTTCTATTTTTCTAAATTTCCAAATTTTTCTTGAAAATTATGACTCACTTTCATAATTTAAAAATAATACAAAATCAATTCATCAATCAATCAATCAATAATGATTCTATCCGCTCATGGAAAACCTCTTTTTAAGATATCTAAGAAGGAATCCACTGAGTATTTCTTATTAGTACTATTTGTTTACTTTTTTTGGGTATGAGCAGGCTCTGGGCATCAAACACAGGCCTCTGGCCTGGCAGGTTAAGTAATAACCAATTAATCACTTTGACTTCTTTTAAGTGCAATGAACTAAAATATTTTTCTTTTATTATGCTGTGCCTCTTTCCCCTTGCCTTTGTGTATGTCAGCCTCCCGGACATAGCAATCCTTACACCCACCCCGGGGGTTTCCCCTCTTACATGTATCGTGTTCTTTTCTTGTTCATTTGCCCCTTTTCCTTGTGACTGAGCCATTATAACTTTTCTTGGTGACCCACTTGCCACCAACCGTAGGACTTCTACATGAACCCACAGGGGAAAGCAGGGTGAGGTGGGGAGAACAGATTCAGAATTATGTGGGTCTGAGTTCAAATCCCAGCTCTGCCACTTCCTAGCTGTGTGAGTCACTTAATTCATTAGCACCTCAGTTTCCAAGCCCTGATCATGGCCAAATTATTCACATGAGAAAATGACAATAATAGCAAAGTAAAACTAGGAGAGCAGTGATTAACACACACTGACCACCGACAGTGTGCCGGGCACTGTGAAAAGTGCTTTTATGCAGGAAGCCATTTAAGCCTGACCACAATCCAATGAGGTAGGTGCACTTTCCCCCTTTCACAGATGAGGAAACAGCCCCAAAAGTAATAATGTCCATTCGTGGGGCACTCTCCTTGTGGCCAGACCCTAGAAATCATTCATGGGGTGCTTTCTTTGTGTCTAGACCCTAGCAATCATCTGTGGGGTCTTTGCCCTGTGGCTTGACCCAGGTCTTATTCCATCATTACAGCCACTCGTCTGCAGGTCCACTGTTATTATATTCATTTTCTAGGTAAGGACACTGAGATTCAGTAGGGGAAGGGGCTCAACCAAACTCACCCAGCTCATAAGTAGAGGAGGCAGGACTTGCATTTAAACGTCTACTCACCCCCCAAATCTCTAAATTATAGGAGCACTTGACAGATAACTGTTGTCATCCCACCCTTACAACCAGGCAGCATTTGTAGCCCAGCTGCTTCATGCTGTCTGCTCAAACAGGCTTTCTTGTCTGCTCTGGTCTCCCAGAGAATACACTATTACAACTGTACTGGGTTGAACAGAGTCCTCCAGAATTAATATCCACCTGGAACCTCAGACTGTGACCTTATTAGGAAACAGGATCTTTTGTAGATAGAATTAGTTAAGTTAAGAGGAGGTCATACTGAATTAGGGTGAACCTGAAATCCAATGACTGATATTCTTATAAGAAGAGAAAAGAGAGCCCCGGATGCACAGATAGGGAGCAGACGGCCAAATGAAGATGGAGGCAGAAATTGGAGTGATGCCAAGGAATGCTAAGGATTGCCAGAAGCCACTAGAAACTAGAACAGGCAAGGAAAGAGTCTCCCTTAGAGCTTCCAGAGGGAAGAGTGTGGCCCTTGGCCCTGCTGACACCTTGATTTTGGGCATCTGACCTCTCGAATCATGAGAGAAAAGATTTCTGCTGCTTTAAGCCACCCAGCACACGGTGCTTTGGAATGGCAACTGAAGGGCACTAAGACAAGGAGGAGCAAGTCAGCTCAAGTCCACAAAGAATGACTTCCATGAGAAGGAAGCTGAGCATCAGCCACCCAGCTTAGTCCAGCCCAGGCCGCACTTGGAAACCCTGACTCCTAAAAATTATCCCACACCCAAGCCAGGGGCCCAGTTACAGGGAAAAGCTTTGAAGCAAGACAAGCTTGAGAGATGTGGATGTTGCTCATTCTCCTGCCACATTTCTGAAGTAATGACCATCGTATGAATAGGTGCTGTCGATATATTTCTGCCTTCCTCACGGGGCATAAATGGATGTCATAAAAAGAAATTTCCAAGGAGGGAGATAAAAGTTGGTGCCCAAATTCTCATCTGGTTATGAAAGCTGTTTTTATCCTTCATCCCGTTGTTTGGGGTACCAATGAGGAAGAAGAGTGTGGAGTGGTGGGGATGTTATTTTTAATCTTTTAAAATGGATTCAATTGAGGTTTGCCTATTTCATCTAGACTCCCATAACTGGGAACGAATTGTAGAGGTTCTACTAGTAAGGACAGGACCATAACAACCCAGTCTCTTTGGGGAGAAAAGGAAAGTGGGGGAGCTGGAGTTTCACATATGTAAGTCATTTGAGTGCATTCTGCTGGGAGGTGGGGAGGGCAGAGGGACAGGAAGAGGAGCTGGGGGCACTTGGTTCCCATTAAGCTTGGTAGTCTGAGAATTCCCTATGTGTTGAATGCATGCTGGCCCCACCCCCATCCAGGAGGCCAGCATGCTGGAGCCCCCAAAACAGTCTGAGAAATTCCCTCCTCCTCTGGCCACTGACACATGGGACCCCATGTCTCCAGTGGGCCTAGAAAGAGAAGTAGCCTGGAGGCCTCGGGACACAGGGCCCTCCCATCCACCCCATTCTTCAAGGCCACTAATTTGGTATTTACATGACAGACCAATTACGTCCCTGAAAGACTGGTTATAGGCTATTGGGTAATTAGTGACATTTTCAAAATACATTTTCGACCGCACAGAACCATGTTTACACAATGTTAAGAAACTGGCTTCAAACCACAGAAGTAAAAAGATTGTAGCAAAGGCAGAAAAAGTCCAGCCCTGGAGTATGAAGGGCAGATGTGTTCTCTTTGATGCTCAGGCATCAAAGATTGGGTTGACTGGCTCAGCGCTGATGGTCAACTTTATTGACTCCTGGAACCTGAGACCTACTGTGTACCAGGCCCTGCTCCAGGAGATGGGGATACAAGATGAACCATAAATCAGCCCTTGACTTGAGGAACTTAAAATTCTCAATTGCATCGTAGCAGCTTTTTGCACTGCTACCTACTTTATTCATACACTTAGTAATTAATTCAACAAACATTGATTGAGCACCTACTATATGCCAAGTAAGGGAATACACAGATAAATGCCACTGGTGTCCACTGAGGTGTTCATAGTTCTGGATTACCTTATGACTTTTCTTGTTACTAGCATCTTTATCCATCCCATGAATGAGCTAAGCACCGTACTAAGCTCAAGGGATAAAAAAAAAACAGATAAAGATCCAGACTTTAACCCAGTTCACAGTTGTGGGTAGCTTTACACTTTTTGCATTGTTATCTCCAATTCATTCATTGATTATTTATTCACTTTTCACAAATATATGGAGCTCCTACTATGAACAGATACAGGACTAAGTGTTGAGGATTCAGAAACAAACAAAGAAGAACTGGTCCCTGCCTTGAGCTCAGAGAAAGACACTGATAAATTCCATGGTGCAGGGGTCCTGAGAGGAGATTAAACTCTGCCTGGAAGACAACCTTAAGTGGGGCTAAGTCTTAAAGAATGATTAGCAGGTGGTCAGGTAAAGAGGGACATGGGGTTATTCAGGCCCTGGGGAAAGAATGAGCCAAGGCACAAAGACAAGAAGGGGGAGGAGCATGGCAGACCTGAGGCACTTGGCCAAAGATGTGAACAGAAGCAGGCATGGGAGATGACCATGCTGTATCTTAAGGAAGTCTGACTTCATCCTAAAGGAAATGGGAAAGATCTAGTTGTTGGGCCAAGAAGTGGCACAAAAGAAAGCAAAGTCCATCTTTAACTGTCCAAAAGGAATGGCAGGACAGCCAAGGAGCACTGTCAGGAGTCATCACCAGTCACCTCCCAAACAGTGGACTATCTGGGAAAGATGGAAGAAGACAAATGTTAGCTGGAGATGACCGTGTCACAAGAAAGATCCGGAATTATAGAAAAAAAAGAGTCCAGGATGGGGCCAGGGAGTAGGGGAATGACAGGAAAGACAGGTTCAAATTTCTGCTCTGCCATTTAATTGATCTGGGACCTTAAGCAAGCCACTGAGTACCTTTAGTCCTCGGTTTTCCAGAGCTCAGTACCTGCTACATAGATAATTTATATAATATCAATACTATTAACTAGTATAGTTAACATGTTTTCAACACTGTTCAGCAAAGCACCATTTTAACTGTTTTCTGTATATTCTCCATAACCTCTATGAGGTGCTTGTTGGGGGTTGAATTCCATCCTCCCAAAAAAGGTATATACAAGTCCTAATCCCTGGTACCTTGAATGTGACTTTATTTGCAAATAGGGTCTTTGCAGATGTATTAATTAGTTAATTAATTAGTTGTGATGAAGTCACAATGGATTAGAATGGGCCCTAATCCAATATGACTGGTGTCCTTATTAGAAGAAAGAAACTCAGACACAGACACAGAGAGACACAGAGAGAAGATGGCCACATGAAGACAGAGGCACAGATAGGAGTGATGTTGCCACAAGCCAAGGAACACCAGGGGCTGCCAGAAGCTGGGAGAGGCAAGAAGATCCTCTCCTAGAGTCTTCAAAGGGAGCATAGCCCAAACGGCAAGACAACCCATTTCTGTTGTTTTAAGCCCCCTAGTTCAAGGTTCTGCTATGGTAGCCCATGTTCTCTTTCACAGGTGAGGAAAGTGAGGCCAGAGAGATTTCATAACTTGTCCAAGGACACAGAGCTGCTTAAGGATACATGTTCGTAGTCCTATGAGATGAGATAATATGTAAGAAAGTGGGAAGTGTTAATGGAACTAAAAGCCAGGAGGGCTAAAAAATACTGATGTGTGCCACACAGATAATTGCTAGACCTCCATCTTTATGAGTTTTCCATTGCTGCGAAACAAGTCACAACAAATTTTAAATGCACGTTGAAGATCTCCCAGTGTCTGTGGGTCAGGAGCACAGGTCCAGCTGATCTGGGTCCCTAGCAGGGTCTCCCAAGGATGCAGTCAAGGAGCTAGCCAGGCTGCATTCTCATCAGGAGGTTTGAGGCCTGATTCCAAGCTCATGTGGCTGCTGGCAGAATTCAGTCTGCAGCGTGGAACTATGGTTCTCAGCTTCCAGAGGCCACCCACAGTCACCTGCCATGTGGCCTCTCCATAGGAGTTCACATCATATTAGTGTCCTCAAGGCCAGTAGGACATAAGATGAAGTCTCATAGAACATAACATAGTCACGGGAGTGAGTAACATCTCACCATCTTTACCATATTCTATTAGTTTGAAGCCTGTCACAAGTCCCACCTGCGCTCAAGGGCAGGGGCTTATACAAGGTCATAACTCATTGTGGGGGGGGTTACCTTAGGGTCTGTCCTCCATATCAACAATGGCAGTCATGTTAAATTTGCCCTCGGCAAACTTTGCCCACTGAAGCAGGCAGAGAGAGAATAATTAAGGGATTGTAGATCCACCTCTCTCTGGGATTTTCCTTGCTCCCCTCCCCAGTTTGGCCAGAAATATTTTGTTTCCTTTTTGTTCCCCAGGGCTTCAATGATGGGGAAGTGTGCTCACTTTTCAGGCTCAGAGAAGTTAAATCACCTCCTAAGGGTCACACAGCTAGTAACAGTAGAACGAGAATCCAAGCAGAGAGTCTACGTACTTCACTGCAATTTCAAGAAACTCCCATGTTTAGCACAGACATCAGTGCCCTGGAATCCATAACTAGTAGGAATGATTTTAAGCATAAGTATCATCATATATATTGTCATTACATATTTCTCTTATAGCAGGACTCACCATGCTGTTTTATAGAGTTCCTATAAATTCCATTTCCTCCACTACACCCCGAGGAGATATTCTTTCTGATTCACTTGTATACCTGCAAAGCATAACACAATGCCTGCACACAGTGATGCTCAATAAATGTTTGTTGAATTTTGCTTTGGATTTGCAAAGGGCTTTCATGGCAGCACTCATACTCACCTTCATGGTATCCCAGTGAGGTAGACAGGGAAGTTACTATGACCCCCACTTTACAGCAATATGACACCCAGAATGAACCTGACTTGCCTAATCTCACACAGGTGGTAATCGCAATTTTAACTCAGTTGTTCTGTTTTGGCCTGGCCAAGACTGCATGTACATACTGTAATAATACTGTTGGCACAAATGTTGCAGCCATGATGGTGACCAGCTGCCACGGACCAGGCCTACACTAGCAAATACACATGTCTTATCTTGAGCCCAGTCTACAGATGAAAAAAACTTACCCAAAATCACTCTGGTAGATTGCAAAACAGTCAAACTCCTTTACTCTTCCTTATATTCACACACCTTGTAACATGATTTGCATCTACTCCTGTCAAAAAGTGGAGCATATTTCCCAACCCCCTGGGTCAGGGCTGACCCCGTAACTTGCTTTGGCTAAGAGAATGGGGCAGAAGTGACCAAGCGCGAGTCTGGCAGCTTTTCTCACTCTCGCTCTCTCTCTCTCTCTCTCTCTTACACCTCTGCCAGCTCAGATATGTGAACAAGCCCTAGCTAGGCTGCTAGAGGATAAGAGACCACGTGGAGCAAAGGTGAGCTGCACAGGTGAGCTGACAGGTGAGCTACCTTAGACCAGCCAAGTTCAGGATGACCCAGCAATTGGCCACAGACACATCAGAGACCCCAAATGAGTCAGATCAAAATCAACAGAACCATCTAATCAATCCACAAATTCCTGAGCTAAATAAATTGTGTGTGTGTGTGTGTGTTTTAACAACTAAGACTTGGGGTTGTCTGTTACACAGCGCTAGCTAACTGATACAGTCATAGTGTATACAACGGCCCACTTAAACACCCTGCATCTAATCCATGAGGTCCCTTGCTCTTAACCACCTAATTATGTACTTTCAAATCTTCGTGTGAGACAAAGTCTCAAAGCCTTGCCCAATAGAACATGCAGGGTCAAGGATCATCTGCTTCACTTATTCAGCCTCCTTGACCAATAGTTCTATGCTGGTTCCCATCGCAGACCTTAGTCTTTTAGCAAACCCACATCAAATCCCTGATGAAAAATGTCTTACACACTCTTTCCACCACATTCCTGAAGTCCAGCTCCAATGCTGCCCCCTGCAGAAAAACTTCCTAGAGTCCTCTGGCTCCTTCCTGAGAACTCTCCTGGCTATATCTGCTTTCTTGTGGTTATTTTATATGCCTTTATTTTCTTTCTCTGCTTTGATTATATCTCCCTGGGACTTACATTTATTATTAATTTTATTTCATTCAGTAGTTGTTGTGTACTCTGCATTGTTCTAGCCATGGCAGATAAGACTGTGAATGAGTTATGCAAGTTCCCTATCCTGGGTAGGGAAGCCATGTAATGTACAGGTAAACCTACAAGAAAATCTCATGGTGAATGGCACTGATATGCTACAGAGTGTCTGGGGTGAGGGGCATTTCATTCAATAAGGTGGTCACGGAGGCCTTGCCGAGACAGTGGCATATGAGCTGAGACCTTAAACAATCAAAGGAGTCTACTATGAAAAGCACTGGAAAAAGAGAGATCCAGGTGAGGGAACAGCAAGTGCAAAGGTCCTGAGGTTGGAAGGGATGTGGCTCTTCAAGGAAAAGAAAGACAACAATTGTGCCTACAATGTGGTAAGTGTAAGGAGGTAAAGCAGAGAGACAGACAGACACGGGCTAAGTCATGAAGGCCCTGAGGGAGTATTTAAGCCAATTCTAAACTGAATAGGGTCTACAGATCATTCTTCTTTGAGGAGCAAAATGAACTGAACTGCAGACAGTTATAGAAACACACCGGCCCTATCTCCTGCAAGCATCGCTCGCCTCCTCCCATCCTGTATCAATTAGGCCACTGATTCCATCACTCCCGACTTCAAAGGGGAGAAAATGGTGAAGAATTTATAAAGGACAATAAACCCAGTCCATGGCAGGCTGCAAGCCCATAAACTCTAAGTGGCCCTCAACTGCCTGACATACATCACTCTCTGCCTTGCCACCAAAGAACTGTCTTGATCCCCAGCCAACATAATAGTAACAGCAATCTAATAATAAAAAGATGGAATCTCACACCACCTGGGAGAAAAGTCTTGGAAACAGTATTTGCCTCAATGAATCAATCTTATTTGGTATGATCAAGGCTAATTCTGGGAATACCAGACTACATTTACAAGTTGCTATTCATCACCATTCAGAGTCCCAACTTCACTACTCACTCACTGTGTGAGCTGGGGCAAGTCACTTTTCCTCTATATACAGTTTCCCCTACTTGAAATGATGAGTTGAGAGATAATCTATAAGGGCCTCTCTGTTCTACATATCTAGAAGTATTTAAATATTTCTTACGAATTCCCTAAGAATTTACTGGGTAACACCAAACGTTAGCCAGTATGTGGGGAGAGCTTTTTCATACCCTGAAGGTGACCTTATAATTTGGTACAGCTTTTATGGAAGACAATATAGCACTATGTATCATGAAACTTTTAAGCACAGTGCAAACACCTAAAGCCAGGAAATACAAACAAAACACAAAAATGTAGATAATGTGGTTCACCATCAGGAACAATTTTGTTTTACCTCCCCCCCCCCCCCACCTAGGGGACATTTTACAAAATTTAGAGACATTTTTAGTTGTCACAACTGGAGATGCTACTGGCCTCTAGTAGGTAGAGACCAGAAATGCTGCTAAACATCCTACAGTGCACAGGGCAGCTCCTTGCAATAAAGAATCATCAACCTCAAAATGTCAAGAATGCTGAGGTTGAAAATCTCTGGTTTAGGGAAAAGGAGGTTCACCCCAGGGTGTTTCAAGAGATATGAAATAATTTTTTTTAATTGAAAATATGAAAGCTGCCTTACTGCAAAATAAAAGGTAATGGGTTAAATAATGTACATTAAACCCACCCAAAAGGATTCAATGCAATCAGAAAAGGGTGAACAGTTTCATGTCAAGAGTCTGGTTCAAGTGTCGCCTCTACCACCAGAACATCCTTGAGCAAGCCTCTTTACCTCCTTGAGTCTCAGTTTACTTATCTGGGAAATGGGGATGAGAGTCAGAGCACCCTCAAGGGGTTACTGGGAGCTGTAAACATCATGTGGGGAGGATCAGGCACACAGGAGGTTCAGTTAGGTCTCGGTCCCTCTATGCATTTAAGCTTGCAACCCCAGACAATAACACTGACAAGCCTGAGAAGATGAGCTGGCAGCAAGCTGAGCATCAGGACTTTAGGCTCCACTCTTGACATTCAACTATAGAAAGAGCCCCAGTTAGGGACTTGAGTTCACATTTTCTAAGCAACAACCTGTGCTGAGTTATCTTAACATGCATTATCTCATTGCATCCTCACAATAGCTCTATGAGGTAGATTTAAACACTATCCCTATTTTGTAGATGAAGACACTGAAGCTCAAAAAAGGTGGCAACTTGCCCAAGATCACTGGCTGATAAGGAAGTGGTAGAGGTGAGATTCTACCCCAAGCCCATTCAGTGCCGAAGGCCAGGTCCTCAACCCTATACTGGATGACATTCCTAAGTGGCCTTATGTCACACAGGTTTAAATGTGCTCTATTTATGAGAATTTGGCGAGTGACATGGGAATAAAGTGGCCAACCTGTCCCAGTTTTCTTGGGACTTTCCTGGCTTTAGCACAGAAAGTCCCACATCCTGGAAAACTCTCTCATGGTGGGCAAACAGGATGGTTGGCCACCTTACTTGGTATCAAATGTGATGGGTGTATCTCTGGATCCCTCTGAGCACCCAGATCTGGTGAGGAGGCATTTAAATGTGAATGCCCAGCTTTCTGGGGCTCAGAAACTTCTCTGACATGGAGAAAACAAGGCAATGTGTCAGAAAAACTGGCTCTGCCACAAATGCACTGCTTAATTCTGAGCTCACCGAAAACAGATGGGATTGGGTTAAATTTCTCTGTAGGAGACACTTTCTCCATCCCAATATCCAGCATTCCACCCATCCATCCCATAATAGGGCATTGTGGTTGGGAGCAGGTGCTGTGAGGCCTTAGGTAACCCCCCCACACCTCAGTTTCATCATCTGTGAAGTAGGGTTAATAACAGGAATCCACTACACAATACATAGAAAGTATCAAAATGGAGTTTTGGCATACCAAAAGAGTTCTGTAAATAGTGGCTAATATTTTATTATTATTATTAATAAGTTATTAATCCTTGTTTATGAATGCATTTCCTTCACTTAGTAAATATTAACTGATCACAGTATACTTGACACCAGAGACACGCTGGTGAACAAAATCCTACAGCTCTGCCACACTGGCATAAAACAGGCCCTGATTCTAACTCCAAGTAAATTAATCAACTCTTCCCCGTCTGAAGTCAAGATTAAAGAGGGAGGAGAGAGAGAAAAAAGGGGGAGAAACTGAACTCTGTCAGATGCACAAGCCGAAATATACATCCCGCTCTGTGCGGCCCGCCATAAATCCACTGGTTGGTGAGGGCTCTTCCCTGCTGACAGGGCCACTGTTTGGGGCTTGATGCATTATTCCTCCACAACTGGCTTTAATTACAAGCTGGATAATTATCCTTCCAACCCATTTCCCTCAAAAATACCTTTCAGGCTCTGCAAGCAGGGAACAGCATAAGCAAAGAACCTTCCTTCCTTCTTTCCTGTGAGCCTCCCAACCTCCCAGCTAAGCCAACCTCAGGAGGCCCTTGCCAAGAACGCTCCCCCAGGAATAAGCTGAATTGCTGAGTGGAGTGTGCCAATGCCTTAAACTGTTTTATATTTTTTGTCTCTGTGAATCAGAAGTCGTTACGAGTAAGCAGGCCAAGGAAGCCAAGCACATTTGGTCACAGATGGATGGGAGAGGTTTGTGTGTTTTTTTCCTAAGAGAGCAAGCATGAACTTTTTCTGTTTTTCTTTTTGCAAATGACTGATACAATTGGAGCTGGGCTCTGGGAGCCCAAAGGGTGTAAGGAGCACATCCTCCCGGGTGTGGGTGAAGACGTCCCTCTATGAACATCCCTGCCAAGACAGCCAGACTTGGCTCAGAATCTGCCTCCACACACATGGTCAAGGGCAAGCTTTGGAAGCATGGATGTGTCTGCTGTGCAAATTCTGGCGCCACAGATAGGAGACATGGCAGAGGCGGCTGTCACATCCGTGTGATCCTCTATCCAGATCCCCAACCAGCACCACCCCTACATGACCAATGCTCTCTTCACAGGACTTGCTGCCATTCCAATTTTTGGTTGAGCATGTGCTTTCTGAAGTCCCATGTACAAATCCTGAATCTGCCCCTTCCTTACCTGTCATTTCACTTTGAACAAGTTATTCAACCCCTCTGTGCCTCAGTTTCCTAATCCATAAAAGGGGGGAGAATAAAGGTATTACTTAACATTGTGGTTGTTAGGATTTAATGAAGTAATGCTTAGCACAGAACTTGGCACATAAATGTGCCCAATAAATGTCAGCTACTCTTATAAATTATTTAGCCTCCAGTTTGCCCAGCCTTAAAATAGGGTTCATTTTTGGGGTTGTTGTGAAGATTAATTTAATTATCTTTTCTTTATCAGACACTAATTGTTGAGTGCATATTTTGTGTCCAGAACTGTGCTGAAAGGTCTACGTACATTATTTCATTAAATCCTTATAATAATTTAGAGAGCTCAGCAGTATTGATAAATAAGGAAACAGGTTTAGATAAGATATGACACTAGTTTGAAAACTTATCCCAAATCTGTCCAATTACAAAGCCTTGCCTTTAATGTTTGTCTGCCTTTAGCATGAGAATGTGCAAGAGCTCATTAGGTTTCCCTCCTGCTTTCCTTCCACACTTGCCTAACAACTTTGAGTCTATTTGCATTCCTTTTCTCAGAGTTGAGAATCTGTCATAAGAAAGAATAATTAAGTACCATGAATTATCCAATTAGAGCAGCTTCTACCTCAGTCTCCTGGAAATCTAGTGAAGATGTGTTACTTTCCCAGATTCTCATCTATTTGGTTACATCAATTAAATCTGGTTTCTGGGGTGAACTGACTGCACAAAAGAGTTTCCACCACCCTCACTGCCACCTTCACAACCTCCACCATCACCACTCCCACCCATCTGTGACCAGATGTGCCTGGCTTCCTTGGCCTGCTTTCTCGTAACAACTTCTGATTCACAGAGACAAAAAACATAAAACAATTTAAGCCACCACCACCACTGCCACCATCACCATCACCATCACCATCACCATCACCATCACCATCACCCTCATCACCACCATCATCATCACCATCACCATCATCACCACCACCATCACCACCACCATCATCACCATCACCATCACCATCAC